>JBBPBX010012584.1:27502-53792 GCA_038048925.1 Garcialebias charrua
GGGATGAAGAAGGGGAATTTAATAAACAGTCCGGCGCCGGGCAGTTTATTGTGCGACACCATGTACGCGGTCGTAAAAACTGAGCTTTGCGCGTACATGCCCTGCGGAGGTATGCTTGTACCTCTGCGTACGTACATGTGTACCTCCGCGTATGGACATACGCGGGAGTATACTGTGGGCTTAAGGAGGACCATCAGCCTAACGATGTATCGTTAGCACCCTGATGGTTGTTTGCTATTCACAGAGGGCTGAGTGATACTAGCAATAACAGCATTGTAAGAGGGGGACAGTTGAACCCGGAGGCCTCCACCCCTGTTTAATGATGGACGGTTTCTTTTCACAAAGATGGCCTCCTTTACTCCTCTCTCAAACCATCGTTCCTCTCTATCAAGGATGTGAACATCTTCATCCCTGAAAGAGTGACCGCTGGCCTGGAGATGAGTGTAGACCACAGAGTCCTGACCTGATGATGTTGATCTTCTGTGCTGGGCCATCCTTTTGGCCAGTGGCTGTTTAGTTTCCCCGATATAAGACTGATCACAGCCCTCCTGACACTGAACAGCATACACAATATTACTCTGTTTGTGCCGGGGGACTGGATCTTTGGGATGAACCAGTCTTTGCCGTAATGTATTTTGGGGTTTAAAAGCCACTGGGACGTTGTGTTTAGAAAATAAACGTCTCAATGTCTCTGAAACTCCCGCAACATATGGAATGACCACTGGTCTGGGTCTGGGTTCCTTCTTTTCACCTGATGGCTGGCTGGAGTCCTGTTTGGGTTTCTTCTCTGCTTTCAGGAAGGCCCAGTTAGGATATCCACATTTCTCTAGAGCCTGTTTTGTGTGTGATTTCTCCTTCTGTCTGGCTCCTGAGTTAGTGGGGACGCTGTCTGCTCTGTGATACAGAGTCCTGATGTATCACTCAGCCCTCTGTGAATAGCAAACAACCATCAGGGTGCTAACGATCCATCGTTAGGCTGATGGTCCTCATTGATCATGTGAGCAGCTGGTTTCGGCTGTCATCAGCCAACTGGTTGATCCACTGTGAGAGGGTGCTATTTATAAGACTGAGCTGAATACAGCAGCTCAGACGGAGGAAGTCTTTCGGACGAAAGACGAAACGTTTCTACAGTTTTTTTTTTTTACACCTCCAGATGCAGGAAAAGAGCCACCTGCATCATGAAAGACCTCACTCACCCAGCACACTCACTCTTTGCCCCACTCCCCTCAGGACGGAGGTTGAGGAGCATCAAATGTAGAACCACTAGACTGAGGAACAGCTTCTACCCTGAGGCTGTTAGACTCATGAATAAATAAATAATAAGAATAAACACTGCAAAATATCACATCATGCTGATGCTGATCTGTTTTCTTGTTGCTGTGTTCATCTGTGACCATCTGCTCATACAGACTCATGTTCGTGCTGCTGTTTATAATGATGTTTTTCCACTACATTAGGGCTTAGTGTATTACTAGTTGATGTTTTTCTTAGTTAATTCTAGATGTTATTACTGTTCTTTTTCTTTTTTTTCTCTTGCATTTGTTGTTGGATGTAACTGGGACCCCGTGTACATAATCTCGTTTTCATCACATGTACCACATGCGGTGCAAATGACAATAAAGACTCTCTGACTCTGACTCTGATATTGGGCAGCACAGTGGCACAACTGGTAGAGCTGCTGCCTCTCAGCGAGCAGGTCCTCGGTTCAAATCCTGGTCCGGGGGCCTTTCTGGGTGGAGTTTGCATGTTCTCTCCGTGCATGCGTGGGTTTTCTCCGGGTGCTCCGGTTTCCTCCCACAGTCCAAAAACATGCATGTTAGACTGATTGGTGACTCTAAATTGACCCTGGGTGTGAGTGAGACAGGTCCCTCTTGTAAATGAGTCCCCGTGGCTCAACGAGGCTAGCCTGTATAAATAAAGGTTGAATGAATGAAAAATGCTATATACTGTAATTAGAATTTTCATAATTACATTAATTTATAGCATTTTTGTGATGAACCTCTCATGACCTCTTTGTGAACTGCTGTACAGACTTGACTTCATGGATTTCTTTATCAATCATCTCCTCATACAAGCAAATTGACTGTTTCATGGGAATCCTTACCAAACGGCTTACCTGCTTGGCTTACTACCCTTCAGAGCCCCATCGCCACAGTCTTCAGACATGATCCTCCAACCACCTCTGAACCTGAAACAAAAACAACTAGGAACCTGAACTCAATTTTTAACACTTGATTACTCTGAAGATCACTTGTAATACATTTCTTCTCTTTTGTGAAGATTACCTCAGGCCAACCTCCACAAGACTTGCTGTAATTATTTGTACAGATTGCAAATAAATATTTTGAACCGTTTCCTTCATGTCATTTTCCTGGTGTTGGGGCTAGAACAATAATCAGTTTGCTCAACCAATCAATGCTCATTTATTTTTGGCTCAATCTCATCCTAATACAATACTGTATTTGAGACCCTACCAAGCTAAGAAAGCACCTATATAAGGGCATGAGCTTAAGAGCATAAATACACTAATTACAAATAACTAATAGCAGTACTGTCAATGCCAAAAAAAAGAAGAAAACAGACAAACTGAAAATGTTCTAAAGTGATCAGAAAACGCTTCGAGGTGATGGGACAAAAACACCTGGCCAGGCAGTTTTTACATTGCTCTATTGGACTCCAAGCTTGCCAAGGTGGAAAAGCCACAGTACATGTATTGAAACAAGAGTTTTGCTACTAGTTCAACTCCTAAATGGCCATCAAAAGTACTTTTTGATTATTTTGATCCTACTGGTAAAACTGTATTTTGAAGGGTGCTGGTGAAGATTCTCAGTCATCAAGGACATGATAAAATAAAATAAAAATAAAAAAGTTCAATACAGAAACAACGACTTTATTAGTAACAGAAGACGTTTCACTCTTCATCCGAGGAGTAGTATTATGAAGGGTCCATGCACCATTGCGGGTGCCAACATTTAGTTGCCAAAACACTCACTGAATTATGAGGCAATTACTTAGTAAAGTGAAAATACATAATGTTTGTGGAATAAAATGTCCAAATAAGAGGAATATCATCCATTATCTTTGCCTTCTTCTTCCTTTTCGGGTCACGGGGGTCACTGGTGCCCATATCCAGCTGTCACTGTGCGAGAGGCAGGGGACAACACCCTGGACAGGTCTCCTGTCCATCACAGGGACACATGAGACAAACAAGACAAACAAGCATTCACTCACCATTATCACTCACCTAGAGACAATAACATGCATGTCTGTGGGAGGAAACTGGAGTACCTGAAGAAAACCCCACGCATGCGTGAACAGAACATGTAAACTCCACCCAGAAGGGTCCCCAGACCGGGATTTGAACCCACTCCCTTGAGAGGCAACAGCTCTATCAACTGTGTCACTGTGCCGCAATAGAATTCACAAGTTTTTTTTTTTTCTAAAAACTTCTGTGATTAAAAACTTGTATTGCATTTTAAAAGATCATAAATATAAAATAAACAAAGGACCAAAAAACTACAGAATGCTTTGGTGCTTTATTTGTTGTTAGGAATATACACATACACATAGTTTTAAGGCCTATGCCTGTACTTGTTTCTCAGATTACTACTGTATCCATTACTAAAATCACTTTGAGCCAAGTAAACGACAACAGAAAGCCCGTGCCAGCAGGTAATGGAGATGGGGATCGATGCAACCTGCAGGTCCAGTTGTGCTAAGTGCATCTCTTTGCAGCCTGGGGCTGTTTTACAGACACCTGAGACAGTTCAAGGTGCACCTGGCTGCTTCTTATGTCAACTGCACTACTCATCTGAAACAGTCCCACAGGCCGGCGGTTTTATGAACCCTGAAATAAAGCTAGTTTATGAGGCCATTTTCTCTTTATGTGGAATAATCATGTCAGTGAGCACTTGGAGCAGCACAGAATTTTAATCCATGGTCCAAATATCCACGGCCCACTTCTTTAGGCTGTAATAAAATGACCTCCAATCTGTCAACAACTGTTAAGTACAAAGTAGTTATGCTGCTGGCTTTTCTGAGCTTTCCTCCACAGGAGAATCAAAATGTCATCAAGCTAAATGTAGCCAGGGCTCATTTAATACTTCTGACATGTATAATAATAAAATGATGCAGAAGAACTGGTCCATGCATTTATCACGTCTAAACTGGACTGGTGCAATTGTTTATCTGGATGTCCATTAATCATTGCAATAATCCAAATGAATCACCACCGGGCTCATCTTCGTTGTTGGCTATAGGTAATCATATTTCACATGGATATAAAGCTTATCAAGTTCCGAGTAATTTTTCCTTTTTATGGCAGAGTGAGTGACCTCTCCCAGCTCAGAGCAGTTCCATCACATAATAAAATGACTGATGTGTGAAGTCAAGCAAACTGACAAAAGCTGTCAAATGCTGCCTGTGAACTGTGGACGTTGCAGGTCCCCACATCAGAATTTTTCATAAAAAAATTATAAAATTGTAGCTACAGCCAGTAGAAGTACAGTTGAGGTTTTTTTTCTCCTAATGCCATGGTCTAATTGGTGAAAATCTCTGTTTTGTGGTTGGCCAGGGACGGAAAGTTAATGTAATATTCCATCAAATGTTTGCTATGAGATAAAATGATTGACATTAGACCTTTTGGTTGAGAGGCAACCAAAGGAAATACGTGCTTTAGGTAAATGTTAAATGGACTCCACTTATAAAGCATCTTTCTATCTGATCAAGATTCTCAAATCCCTTTACTCTACAATCTGTGTCCTCATTCACCCATTCATATAGCACTCTACTAGATCTCTACAAAAAATAATCAGTGCTTTGGATCACATTCAAACAATGATGGGACACACATCAGAGGAAGCCATCAGAGGTTTTATTAAATGGTCAGAGAGTGTACAGGTCAGAGCTAGGACTCTGCATCTTTGTAGTGACCTACAAAAGCTAAACGTCGAGTGGACATTCTTAGTCCTAAAGCAAATTAGCAACTTACACCAGAAACATGACAGAGCAGACTGGACTTTCAGCATTAGCTTTAATAACGATAGAAAATTACTTATAGTTGAAAATGAAACACCATGATGACCTGTAGGACAGATAAACTGAACTCTTGTTGAGGGGAAAAAGGAGGAATAGGTTTTTGTACAAAATAAAATGCATTTTTTTTATATTTTTATTTTGTCATTTTATTATGGTAATATTGATGCTATTGAAAGGAAACTTGTTCAAATGTGTTAAATGGGTTTCTTGCTTTAGTAATGTTATTCATTCTTGCAACATGAGATACCTGTTTGTGTCATGAGCGTGTCTCTGGGTTGTGAACCCATGTGCAGGAGAAACGAGGAAGTCTAAACGGAGGAGACACAGAGGGAGTAGCAGTCATGAAGCCTTGACAGGACAAGGACAATCTGGAGACAAAGACTAGACACCAAGGGGCTGAATATATACTAACACTGACAAGGAGAAATGAAGACACCTGCGGTGATTAAGATTACACACAGGTGAGACAGTGTAGGGTGACAGGAGGAGGAATGCTGAGCAGGGACTGTAAACATGGAGAGACAACATGAAGGACCAGACCCAGAAACCCTACAGAGCCCCCCTCAAGGGATGGCTCCTGAAATCCCAAGGAGAGCGCCACCCACTGGGAGGGGGGGTGGGAAAAAAGAGAAAGAGACCAGTAGGGCACAGCAAACAGAAAACTGACAGGTAGGAACCTGGGTAAACACAAACTGGACACAAAAGGGATAAACACAGAAAACCTTAAACCCCTTCTGAGTCAAGGTAGGTGGTCAGGAGACCATCCATAGTACAACAGAAGATCTGGCGGGTGGCCAGAACGCCATCCGTCCCAAGACCAGGGCTCTGGTGGACGACCAGGAGGCCGGTCCCTTGTGACCAGTGGAGGAACTACAGCTGGTGAAGAGAAGACCCCCAGGATGGCTGTAGTTGGATGAATGAAGCCCCTTGGAGAAGCGAGGACCTCTGTTGCAACGAGGACCCCTGAAGACCCGAGGACATCTGAAGACCTGAGTACATCTGATGTGATGAAGACCTCCGGAGGAGTGGAGACCTCTGGTGGGGCGAGGACCTCTGCAGTGAAGACGAACAAGGACCTCAGATGGAATGAGGACCTCCTCGGTGAAGACCCCCCGGTGAAGCGAGGACCTCCGATGAAATGAGGACCTCACATGGAACGAGGACCTCTTTGGTGAAGACCTCCAGCGAAGCGAGGACCTCAGATGAAACAAGGACCTCTTTGGTGAAGACCCCCAGCGAAGCAAGAAACTCTGGTGAAGCGAGGACCTCAGATGAAGCGAGGACTTCAACCGCGATGACCCCCGGCGAAGCGAGGACCTACGGTGGTGAGAGGACCTCTGTTGGATCGAGGGCCTCTGGAGTGAAGACCCCCGATGAGACGAGGACCTCTGTATCCAGGACCACCTTGGGAGCAGTGTCTGTGGAGAAAGAGAGAGAAGGAGAGACTGCTCCAGATGGACCTGGTTGGTTGGCGGAAGGTGCAGGAATCAGAGTAGCAGGTGCTGGACACCGCCTGGGTGCTGGCACAGGAGGGGCCAGTCTTGGCGCTGGCACCGGAGGGGCCAGTCTTGATGCTGGAACCAGTCTTGGAGCTGGAACCAGTCTTGGAGTTGGAACAAGAACCATTTCTGGAGGTGCTGGCATGGAAACCAGTTTAGGTGGTGCTGGCATGGAAACCAGTTTAGGTGGTGCTGACATGGAAACCAGTTTAGGTGGTGCTGGCATGGAAACCAGTTTAGGTGGTGCTAGCATGGAAACCAGTTTAGGAGGTGCTGGCACGGAAAACAATTTAGGTGGTGCTGGCATGGAAAACAATTTAGGTGGTGCTGGCATGGAAACCAGTTTAGGAGGTGCTGGCATGGAAAACCAGTTTAGGTGGTGCTGGCATGGAAACCAGTTTAGGTGGTGCTGGCATGGAAACCAGTTTAGGTGGTGCTGGCATGGAAAACCAGTTTAGGTGGTGCTGGCATGGAAAACAATTTAGGTGGTGCTGGCATGGAAACCAGTTTAGGAGGTGCTGGCATGGAAAACAATTTAGGTGGTGCTGGCATGGAAACCAGTTTAGGAGGTGCTGGCATGGAAAACAATTTAGGTGGTGCTGGCATGGAAACCAGTTTAGGAGGTGCTGGCATGGAAAACAATTTAAGTGGTGCTGGCATGGAAACCAGTTTAGGAGGTACTGGCATGGAAAAACAATTTAGGTGGTGCTGGCATGGAAACCAGTTTAGGAGGTGCTGGCATGGAAACCAGACCTGGTGCAGCTGCTGGTGAACTGAGAGATGCAGCTTCTGGAGAACTTGGAGTCTCAGCTGAAGGTGAGGAGCTGTGATCAGCTGGCATTGCGTTGGGAGGTGAACCTGGCTGATCACGAGCGAGCAGCAGTGAACGTAGCATGCGCCTCTCCCTCCACACATGCTCGGACAACTGCCACGTCCCCAGCGAGTAGTCCTTGTTGTCAGCCCCAGTGTATACGGAAATGATTTCCTCAGCAGAGATTAATCTGTCCCACAATTCACTGGAGCTGCAGACTTCCTCCCCCCTTACGGCAGGTGCGCAGGAGCGTGCAACATCCTCTCCCCCACCGACAGGTGCTCAGGGGCGTGTAGCTTCCTCTGTCAGAAAAAGTCTCGCCTGAGTTCCGTCAGAACCCCTGTGTGCCGGTCCGGCACAAGGGCTGAGACACGCCCACCCCCTTTGAAATTCTCCCCGGCTTTTCTAACAGCCGGCGAGGAGAGTTTGCAGGTGGGCGGGGCTGCAACCCAGAAATGTCCACTCCTCGAGTTCGGTGCTTTCTCCGGTGGCGAGACCGGATGGGTTGACCCCCTCCAGAAGAAAACCTCTCCGGAGAAGCAGGAGGTGGATTGTGAGTCGCTGCCGCTCTGTGAGGTGGTGAGGAAAAGGGGTCCAGCCTGATCGCCAAACGAGTCCCGATGAACGCGTTCCTTTTCCTTCTCTCTTCCTCGTGCTGAGCGGTCTTCTTCGCCTCTCGGACAGCGTACTCAAAGAGGGTTTTTCTCCTACTGGGTTCTGTGTGGTGGTTTCCAGATTCTGTCATCTGGAGACAAAGACTAGACACCAAGGGGCTGAATATATATTAACACTGACAAGGAGAAATGAAGACACCTGCGGTGATTAAGATTACACACAGGTGAGACAGTGTAGGGTGACAGGAGGAGGAATGCTGAGCAGGGACTAGTAAACATGAGGGAGAGACAACATGAAGGACCAGACCCTGAAACCCTACAGTTTGATGCAGCAGCATTCTATCATACCACATTTATATGTTTTGTTGATGGTGTCTTTATATCATGGCAAGCATGGTATAAAGAGACAAATTCAGTCAGGGCACTATTGGATGTCTAGGTGTACATGGCCAGCCACTGTGTGATTTCAACCAGCTAAAACTTTTGAAATGTATAAACTTGAGTGGTTTATACTCCTTTGTTATGTTCACATTTTTCTTTTATCAACTTTGCTTGGCCTAATGTTCTTTTTTAGTTAGGACTTGATTATGTCTAGTTTTTTGTCTTCCTTTGTATATTACCGCTAGCGTCTTTTTAGGTCAGTAAATGCACTTGTGTTTCTGTTTTTCTTATTTTTACCTACCAAAAAAACTGGACATGTTTTATGCTGTGTAATTCTACTCACTGATGTAAATCATTGAGTCAACTCATCTCCAGATACCAGCATACAGTACTGTCTTCCAGGCACTGATCACCCTCATTTACAATCTGCCCTTTAGCCTCTATCACAACACATAACATCAGTGTCAGAACACTGATGGCTCTCTGGTGTCTGAAGGTCTTTACTTCAGTACCCTTACCATAGGCATTGTGTGTGTGGTCCATAAATCTGGTGGCACTGTCACATTGTGAGGGTTTTATAATTTTATTGAGACAATAACTGAATCCAAAGGAAAATCATTAAAATGTATGTAAATACTTGATTTAACATATTGGTAAGACCATTTATTTCAAGGTTGACATGAGGGCTGTGGTTATATAAATAATACAGTACTTGGATACATCACAATGATTTGACTATAAATCAATGGTGGGAAGTCAAGAATTTCACCGCGCCCTCTCAGGGTGGGTCAGAGTTTATTCATACTCTCAAGATGGGTGAGCTACAGGCACCGCTGGAATGATATAAAACTGGACAAACACATATTCATGGGAAAACGTCTGTCATTGTCCTTTCCATCATGTCATAATATTACATCAAGGCCACAGAGCAAACAGGACATAGCTGATCAGCTCTAACTATTGGCTGTTGAAATGGATCAGCTTAGCTGTTGCTTGGCAGTTTGCTTTTTCTTATTGGTGCCTGCCAGCAAAAGTTGGGCTATACTGTACTTGCCTCTGTGTGTGCATGCGTACATTTGTGTTAGCAAAATATTTCATGGACTATTAAAAAGAGGTTTTTAATTAAACTTTCAGAAAATAAGGCCAGTTCATTGTGGCATTATGTGATTAACCAAAGAAAGCCCAAGATCAGTGATGTAAAGGTAGAAAAAACAACTTACCCTCCTCTCGATGACTGCGGAGATAAGATGATTTGGTTTTGTGAGTGATGGTTAACCTTTGACCAGTTAATGCAGAAACAGTCAGAGGCTGGAGAAGTGGTACTTTAGAATCTGTTAGTGTCAACAGGTCCTCGCTGATTACACTCTGTTCGGCACCTGTGTCCACAAGGGCTTGAATGGACAAAGTCATGCTATTTATGCAAATTAGCTGTAAGTATTAAACTGTTGTCAGAAGAGCACACAGATGGCATGAAGCCACAGTCTCCACTCTCGTGGGTTCCACACCACATTGCACCAATTAAGGGCCTGCCCACTACCAGTACCCAACCCCACTCAGCCTGATTCATGGGACCACCTTGTTCATGGTTCCAAGCAAACTGCTTCGAGGTGATGATTTTGACATAAGAAGGCAGCAGTCGTTGATTGGTCAAAGGAGCTACAGTATGTCTCTGAATGACCTGCCCAGCAAAACTGCAAACTACATCTGAGCCTACATTTCCTCTCTGATCATGTTGACTGTGTGTTGTTTTTGCTAGTT
The DNA here is from genome assembly GCA_038048925.1 of Garcialebias charrua. Taxonomy (NCBI): domain Eukaryota; kingdom Metazoa; phylum Chordata; class Actinopteri; order Cyprinodontiformes; family Rivulidae; genus Garcialebias; species Garcialebias charrua. The sequence continues at coordinate 37,603 of JBBPBX010012584.1, forward strand.
TATAGTACGGAAGCTCTAAAAATAGTGCCGTGGATCAACAATAAGGTAATGGAAAATGGTAAATGGAGCTTATTTATATAGTGCTTTTCAGCCCCCTGTGAGGAGCCCCAAAGCGCTTTACAATACCAGCCATCCACCCAGTCATTCACACATTCATACACCGGTAGTGGTAGCCTGCCTTGCAAGGCGCAATCCAGACCTACCGGGAGCAACTCAGGGCTAAGTGTCAGAAGGTACAGACCTTCCTAACACATAGTTGTCCAATGTTAGGTTCTAGAGTGAGCTGGACAGTACCACAAGGAATAAGTGCATTTACAGAGAGATAAAGGAGTTGATGGCACAGCATGGCTACACCCGGACTTATAAACTGTGCCAGAATAAGCTAAAGAAATTGAAGTCCAATTATAGGGTGATCAAGGACCGCTACGGGTGTAGTGGCACAAACACTTGTGCGACGCTCAACACAGTGTGACATTACGAACACTGCAGTATGGCCGCACTCACAGGAGCTTCGCTTTGACTCAATCTTTTTCGACTCTGTCTTTTTTTTGGGGGGTTCCTGTTGTTTTTGTTTTAACATTTTTTTTGTGCTACACTGAACATCCATGGTATGGGTATGACCGTGACACACTTTTGGAGTTTTCTGTGTTGCTGCCTTGCCATCGTACCATCGTGCCATCCTGCCATCGTGCCATCCTGCCATCCTGCCATCGTGCCAGCCTGCCATCGTGGTTCAGTTCTTGGCCCCCCTCCAGCTTCGGACTCTGGCCTGTCATGACATACGTATCCATGATCCTCCACTTGCCTGCACAGACCAAACTCTATGGACCTTTTAGGCTCCATGGGGAAAACCCTGGATGTTGTATGTCTGCCGGACCTGATTCTAGACGGCAGCTGCTGCAGTCATTATTACCAGCAAGCTGCAGACAGGACCTGCTAACAAGATCCTCTAATGCTGCTAACAAGACCATGCCGCAAACAGAACAGAACCATGCTGCTGAAAGAACCTCACTGCTGACCGAACCACACTGTAGATGTATTTTTTTCCCCACTTTTGGTGACTTGTTTTTTGTATTTTTGCTGCATGTTTTGATATTTTTTGTTGTTGTTTCTTTTTTATTATTTTTTCTTTTGGCGAGTTGAGGTTGTTCTTTTCATCCTCGGCATTTCAATGCATTGTTGACCTTGTGTTGATTTTTGCATATGACAAATAAACCAAACTTGATGAGCACAATGGCTATTTACAATACTTCCCACTTTGCATTGACGATTCCACCCACAGAGCAGGGAAACAAGTGACAGTGGCAAATCACCTGAGAAGAACTGAGAAGACGAAAGCAGAGTCGAGTCGCACTTATAAATGTCAAAGATGCACTCCTTGGTGTCAAATCAACTTTGACGTTCCTCCGGGGTGTGACCTGTCTTGTCAATCTGCACGAGTTCCAGTTTTGGGTCAACAGCAGTGATAACAAAATAATTTCTGTTACAAGTGTTGAAACCTAGAAATGTGGGGTTCATGGGTCCTGTAGTTTTGTTCTGTAGCTGTGTTCTCTTAGGTAATTGTTGGTGAAATGGCAAGATTTGTTACTTCATCCTATGAACCAGTGGTGTAGTCTACATTTTTGTAGTGGGTATACTGGGCTCAGAGACAAAAACCTGTCCGGAGGACCTACTTAATTTTTCCTTTTTCTACCTAGATTACTGAGATGAATCAGGACATTTAGAGACAAAAATGCAATGTAGTGCATGACAATTTATTTTGAATTTTAAGCATATTTAACATTGCAAAATGTCTGTGATGCTTACATTTTAATAAATGCACAACAAACCTTGTACAAGTGCTGTTTCTCTGTTCTCATTTGAGCCTGATGACTGGATCTTGAAGGAGGCCCACTCCTCCGATATGGAGACCCTCTTTTCAGTCAGGACACCAGTTGACGTTATGGTACTGCAAACAGCACATCCTGCAGGAAGTAAATAAAAATGGTCATAATTGTATATTTTTTAATATTTCCTGATACCAGTAATAATACTAGAATCTACTGATTCACTAGACTGTAAGCATGTGTCGACAATTACATTCATTATTACCTTTCATTATTACTTGCATACACTTTTGCATTATGACCAACTAAAACGTGAAAATGAAATGATCACACACACACACACACACACACACACACACACACACACACACACACACACACACACACACACAATATATATATAATTTCTCATGTAATATACTGTACTAAACTTTTGAAAGATATGATTATCAGACTATTTTAAAATTATCAAGTCATAATATGTTAATGTTGGAAATATATCAATTAAACCTTATATACAAATTGGTTCCCATATTTTTTTATATTTACCTAATTTTTTGTTCCTCCATTCCAACCAGGGATGTCTGTTTTTAAATTCCCGAGCCTGACTTTCACTCCACAAGGCTGGCCAATTTGGATCTAAAAATGAAACAAGGAGTTTTAAAACAGAGTAAAAAGCATAGCATTTTGTTGATTATTGGAGTGACAGACTTTGTCACAAACAAATCATTCTTATATTCACATATTTATTTATATGCAATGTTACTGTAAAATTCTGGACAGTAACCGTGTTTCCATCAAGGTTTCTTGATGCGCATTTTGGAGTTTAAAAAAGGCGTTCAATACTGGATCAACTGGACTTTATTTGTTGCAGAAAACGTTTCGACTTCAGTCCAGAAGTCTTTTTCAATTCTGAATGGAAGCTGTGAGAACGAGAAGTTTTATACAGGCTTACAAGTCACGCACCAACATATGAAATTGGAAACTGAAAAAACACCACAAATTAAATAACATGCCCATTCTATTTAAATTGACAAAACGACACATCCCAGCTTAACAAAAGGGGGTTTGTAACACATACATGTAAATTGAAAGATCACACCTTAACAGTAGGAGGTTCCCTTGAGGTCTCTGTTAGAAGACACAAAACTGTATGTAAATTGACAAACAACACCTCCCAAACAACAATAGAGGCTACTGTTGTTGTTTGGGAGGTGTTGTTTGTCAATTTACATACAGTCTTGTGTCTTCTAACAGAGACCTCAAGGGAACCTCCTACTGTTAACACTAATTTGACTAAGGCTACGCTTTTTTGCGCAAATGAACTTGGCTTCTAAATCCCCCGGTCCCTTTCGGTGGGCTATATAATGTCGATTCACATGCTAATGACCCTGCTAATGACCCATTAATTCTACACCTACACCCCCCCACCCCTCAGTCCAAAATCCTTGGACCCAGTGCATGCCTTGTATAACACATATGCATTTATCGCTGCCAGGTCAAGCATGTTGTAGAACACGGCAATGGGCCGCACCGTATATAAATGTGCAATCTGGTCCATTATACCGGTATGTCAGTTGACCTAAGGTCATGTGACCTGTGTCTGTCCGTCAGTTTACCTCAGGTCATATGACCTATGTCGGTCCGTCAGTTGACTTTATGTTGTGTGACCTGTGTCGTTTTGTCAGTTGACCTCAGGTCATGTGACCTGTGTTGGTCAGTCACTTGACCTCGGGTCATGTGACCTGTGTCGGTCCGTCAGTTGACCTCAGGTCATGTGACCTGTGTCAGTCCGTCAGTTGACCTCATGTCGTGTGACCTGTGTCGGTCCGTCAGTTGACCTCAGGTCATGTGACCTGTGTCGGTCCGTCAGTTGACTTCATGTCATGTGACTTCATGTCATGTGACCTGTGTCGTTGCATCAGTTGACCTCAGGTCATGTGACCTGTGTTGGTACGTCAGCTGACCTCATGCCATGTGACCTATGTCGGTCCGTCAGTTGACCTCAGGTCATGTGACCTGTGTCGGTCCGTCAGTTGACTTCATGTCGTGTGACTTCATGTCATGTGACCTGTGTCGTTGTGTCAGTTGACCTCAGGTCATGTGACCTGTGTTGGTACGTCAGCTGACCTCATGCCATGTGACCTGTGTCGGTCCATCAGTTGACCTCAGGTCATGTGACCTGTGTCGGTCCGTCAGTTGACTTCATGTCGTGTGACCTATGTCGTTTTGTCAGTTGACCTCAGGTCATGTGACCTGTGTTGGTCCGTCAGTTGACCTCAGGTCATGTGACCTGTGTCAGTACGTCAGTTGACCTCATGCCATGTGACCTATGTCGGTACGTCAATTGACCTCATGTTGTGTGACCTGTGTCATTTTGTCAGTTGACCTCAGGTCATGTGACCTGTGTCGGTCCGTCAGTTGACTTCATGTCTTGTGACCTGTGTCGTTTTGTCAGTTGACCTCAGGTCATGTAACCTGTGTTGGTCCATCACTTGACCTCATGTCATGTGACCTGTGTCGGTACGTCAGTTGACCTCAGGTCATGTGACCTGTGTTTGTCCGTCAGTTAACCTCAGGTCATGTGACCTATGTCGGTCCGTCAGTTGACCGCATGTCATGTGACCAATGTCGGTCTGTCAGTTGACTTCATGTCATATGACCTGTGTCGTTTTGTCAGTTGACCTCAGGTCATGTGACCTGTGTTGGTCCGTCACTTGACCTCAGGTCATGTGACCTGTGTTGGTCCGTCACTTGACCTCAGGTCATATGACCTATGTCAGTCTGTCAGTTGACCTCATGTCATGTGACCTGTGTCGGTCCGTCAGTTGACTTCATGTCGTGTGACCTGTGTTGGTCCGTCAGTTGACTTCATGTCATGTGACTTGTGTTGTTGTGTCAGTTGATCTCGGGTCATGTGACCTATGTTGGTCCATCACATGACCTTAGGTCATGTGACCTATGTCAGTCCGTCAGTTGACCTCAGGTCATGTGACCTGTGTCGGTCTGTCAGTTGACCTCAGGTCATGTGACCTGTGTCGGTCCGTCAGTTGACTTAATGTCATGTGACCTGTGTCATTTTGTTAGTTGACCTCAGGTCATATGACCTGTGTCGTTTTGGCAGTTGACCTCAGGTCATATGACCTGTGTTGGTCCGTTACTTGACCTCAGGTCATGTGACCTGTGTCGGTCCATCAGTTGACCTCATGTCATGTGACCTATGTCGGTCAGTCAGTTGACTTCATGTCGTGTGACCTGTGTTGGTCCGTCACTCGACCTCAGGTCATGTGACCTATGTTGGTCCGTCACTTGACCTCAGGTCATGTGACCTGTGTTGGTCCGTCACTTGACCTCAGGTCATGTGACCTATGTCGGTCTCCAGTTGACCTCAGGTCATGTGACCTATGTCGGTCCATCAGTTGACCTCAGGTCATGTGACCTGTGTCGGTCCGTCAGTTGACTTTATGTTGTGTGACCTGTGTCGTTTTGTCAGTTGACCTCAGGTCATGTGACCTGTGTTGGTCAGTCACTTGACCTCGGGTCATGTGACCTGTGTCGGTCCGTCAGTTGACCTCAGGTCATGTGACCTGTGTCGGTCCGTCAGTTGACCTCATGTCGTGTGACCTGTGTCGGTCCGTCAGTTGACCTCAGGTCATGTGACCTGTGTCAGTCCGTCAGTTGACTTCATGTCATGTGACTTCATGTCATGTGACCTGTGTCGTTGTGTCAGTTGACCTCAGGTCATGTGACCTGTGTTGGTACGTCAACTGACCTCATGCCCTGTGACCTGTGTCGGTCCGTCAGTTGACCTCAGGTCATGTGACCTGTGTCGGTCCGTCAGTTGACTTTATGTCATGTGACTTCATGTCATGTGACCTGTGTCGTTGTGTCAGTTGACCTCAGGTCATGTGACCTGTGTTGGTACGTCAGTTGACCTCATGCCATGTGACCTGTGTCGGTCCATCAGTTGACCTCAGGTCATGTGACCTGTGTCGGTCCGTCAGTTGACTTCATGTCGTGTGACCTGTGTCGTTTTGTCAGTTGACCTCAGGTCATGTGACCTGTGTTGGTCCGTCAGTTGACCTCAGGTCATGTGACCTGTGTCGGTACGTCAGTTGACCTCATGCCATGTGACCTATGTCGGTACGTCAATTGACCTCATGTTGTGTGACCTGTGTCGTTTTGTCAGTTGACCTCAGGTCATGTGACCTGTGTCGGTCCGTCAGTTGACTTCATGTCTTGTGACCTGTGTCATTTTGTCAGTTGACCTCAGGTCATGTAACCTGTGTTGGTCCATCACTTGACCTCAAGTCATGTGACCTGTGTCGGTCCGTCAGTTGACCTCAGGTCATGTGACCTGTGTTGGTCCGTCAGTTGACCTCAGGTCATGTGACCTATGTCGGTCCGTCAGTTGATCTCATGTCATGTGACCAATGTCGGTCTGTCAGTTGACTTCATGTCATATGACCTGTGTCGTTTTGTCAGTTGACCTCAGGTCATGTGACCTATGTTGGTCCGTCACTTGACCTCAGGTCATGTGAACTGTGTTGGTCCGTCACTTGACCTCAGGTCATGTGACCTGTGTCAGTCTGTCAGTTGACCTCATGTCATGTAACCTGTGTTGGTCCGTTAGTTGACTTCATGTCGTGTGACCTGTATTGGTCCGTCAGTTGACTTCATGTCATGTGACTTGTGTTGTTGTGTCAGTTGACCTCGGGTCATGTGACCTGTGTTGGTCCATCATATGACCTTAGGTCATGTGACCTGTGTCAGTTGGTCAGTTGACCTCAGGTCATGTGACCTGTGTCGGTCTGTCAGTTGACCTCAGGTCATGTGACCTGTGTCGGTCTGTCAGTTGACTTAATGTCGTGTGACCTGTGTCATTTTGTCAGTTGACCTCAGGTCATATGACCTGTGTCGTTTTGTCAGTCGACCTCAGGTCATATAACCTGTGTTGGTCTGTTACTTGACCTCAGGTCATGTGACCTGTGTCGGTCCATCAGTTGACCTCATGTCATGTGACCTGTGTCGGTCAGTCAGTTGACTTCATGTCGTGTGACCTATGTTGGTCCGTCACTCGACCTCAGGTCATGTGACCTATGTTGGTCCGTCACTTGACCTCAGGTCATGTGACCTATGTTGGTCCGTCACTTGACCTCAGGTCATGTGACCTATGTCGGTCCGCCAGTTGACCTCAGGTCATGTGGCCTGTGTTGGTCCGTCACTTGACCTCATGCCGTCTGACCTGTGTCAGTCCGTCAATTGACCTCATGTCGTGTGACCAGTGTCGGTCCGTCAGTTGACTTCATGTCGTGTGACCTGTGTCGTTTTGTCAGTTGACCTTAGGTCATGTGACCTGTGTTGGTCCGTCAGGTGACAGACAACAATAGGTCAAGCATGTTGTAGAACACAGCAATGGGCCACCTGCATGTGCCGGCACGCACCATATACAGGTAGTCCCCGACTTACGAGCGAGTTCCGTCACAAGGGGGCGCTCGTAAGTCAAAAATTCGTAAGTAGGAACACATAGTAAAAAAAAAAAAAAATTTTTTTTTTTTTACTTTTTTTTAATTATAAATGAATACATGTACAGTACTGGACAGTCACCAAGCACTTAGCCTATCCTAACACAGTTTTTAAAGATGAAGGAATAAGTTGAATTGTCTCCCTTTCACATAAAGGGAGCAAGCTCCCTATGGAGCCTGCAGGGAGGAGGGAGACAATTCAACTGATTCCTTCATCTTTAAAAACTGTGTTAGGATAGGCTAAGTGCTTGGTGACTGTACAGTACTGTACATTTATCTATTTATTAAAAATATAAGCTCTATTTGTCAAAAATGAAATAAAGTGTAGAATAATTAAAGAAATGTCAATAATTGTTGACAATCTTATGGAAATAATAACAATAGAAATATTAAACGAAAATGCTAAAAACATATCCATAAGTTGTGTATATCGATCACCAGGATCAAATATAGAAATATTCACCGATAAAATCATACAACTACTGGAAAAGAGTTTAAATAAAAAAGTTTTCTTGTGTGGAGACTTTAATATTGACCTGGGAAATAAAACAGATTCAAATAACATCAGCACATTTCTAAATTCAATGTATAGTTTAAATCTTTATCCGTTAATATCAAAACCAACAAGAATTACAACTCATAGTGCTACGATAATTGACAACATTTTCACAAATATAACTAATGGGGATATGACAGGTGGTATCTTAAAGCTGGGGTATGTAAGATTGTAATGTAGTCTGTAACTTTTCAAACAATATATTTTTAACATATTTCTTCACTCTGTCACTATCTACTGACAAACTGATGTTAGACAAAGTAATCTCTGAAAAAAACTATAGTCCCCTTGCTTCTCTATCAGCATTTATAAAAACACTAAAAACACAGAGTGACCAGGACAATGACAGCCAATAAAAACAGAGTTTGTAACCAGCCAATTAAAAACAGAGCTTGAATTTGAATCAGCCAATAAAAACAGAGCTTGAATTTGAATTCAGCAGAGCCTCCCCCTCAGAGCCATATATGGCTCTGAGGGGGAGGGATCAGAATGCTTTGCCTGTTGAAAATATTTCTAAGTCTCTACAGAAAGTTACATAGTGCAGCTTTAACAACTGATTTAAGTGATCATTTACCAGTTTTCACTATCTACAGAAATGATCAAAACATTACAAAAGAAGTTACAATTAAGAAAAAAATAATAAACACATCAAAAAAAGCTATGGATCAATTAAAAGATGATTTACAGAAGCAAAACTGGAAGGACGTGTATATTGATGATGTTAACAGATCATATGATGAATTTATGAACATTTTAGAAGCTCTGTATGAAAAGAATTGTGTGCAAAGAAATCGTAGAAAAAGAAATATTGTTGACCAACCTTGGATGACTAAAGGGTTGAGAAATGCTTGTAAAAAAAAAAATAACTTGTATTTATGTTTCTTAAAAACGAGAACACAACAAGCTGAAGAAAAATATAAAAAATATAAAAATAAATTGGTAATGATTATAAGAAGATGCAAGAAAGAATACTATAGTGATTTATTAAACAAGAGCAATGGTGACACTAAAACAACATGGCGAGTAATAAATGATGTTCTAAAAAGTCATAAAGCAAAAACGAACATTGCAAAATATTTTGTGAAAGATGACAAAGAAATACATGATGAGAATGATATCGTAAATGAATTTAATCAATATTTTGTAAATATTGGATCAAGCCTTGCAGCTAAAATACCAAAAGTAGATAATAAGGTGTGTCATTCAATTAAAAGTTGCACCAACAGTATTTTTCTTAGTGGAACTAACAAAGAGGAAATTATGAAAATGGTAAAAAATCTCTCAGACAAGAGATCAAAAGACTGGGTGGACATGGATATGATGTTCGTAAAAGAAATAATAAGTTATGTTATTGAACCGTTTACATATATATGCAATTTATCTTTTTCAACAGGAATATTTCCAGATAACATGAAAGTAGCAAAGGTAATTCCTCTTTTTAAAAATGGTGATAAATGTGTATTCAATAATTATAGGCCAATATCCTTATTACCACAGTTCTCAAAAATTCTAGAAAAACTATTTGTGACCAGATTGGATCAATTTATTGATAAACAAAATATTTTAAGTAGCAGTCAGTATGGGTTTAGAGAAAAAAACTCTACATCAATGGCTCTCATGGATTTAATGGAACAAATAACTAATGCTGTCGATCATAAACAGTACTGTGTTAGTGTTTTTGTTGATCTAAAAAAAGCATTTGATACCATTGACCACACCATTCTCCTTGAAAAACTAAATAAATATGGTATTAGAGGACCAGCATTACAGTGGGTATCTAGCTATTTGAAGGACAGGAAACAGTTTGTGCAAATAAATGATGTTAGATCTGACCTCCGTGATATCACTTGTGGAGTTCCTCAGGGTTCTGTGCTTGGACCAAAGTTATTTATTTTATATGTGAATGACTTGGTAAATGTGTCAGGACTACTTAAATGTGTTCTTTTTGCCGATGACACCACATTTTTCTGTTCGGGTAATGACATAAAACAGATTTTGGATATGATGAAAACAGAATTTATAAAAATACAAACTTGGTTTAAATTAAACAAATTATCTTTGAATTTAGATAAAACTAATTACATGATATTCAGTAACAAAAAGAGAATTGTTGATGACGATCCATTTGAAATTGAAGATGTTGTGATCTGTAAAGTGAGTGAAGTGAAGTTTCTGGGTGTTATCATTGATGACAAACTGACATGGAAACATCATGTAAATTCCATTAAAAAATAGCTAGATCAATTGCAGTACTGTATAAAGTCAGGGATTTTTTAATTGATAAAGCTCTGCATATGTTGTATAACACAATCATTGCTCCACATTTAATCTATTGTATTGAGGTTTGGGGAAAAGCGTGCAAAACTATTACAAAGCCTGTTTTTATTTTACAAAAGAGAGCTGTAAGAGTAATCACCAGAAAACATTTCAGTCACCCATCAAACACTTTGTTTCTTCAGCTAAACTTATTGAAATTCCAGGAATTGGTAGAATATAGTATTTTATCAGTTATGTATAGGGCTCATAATAACACATTACCTTTAAATATCCAAAGAAATTTTATAAAAAGACAAAGTTATTACAATCTCAAAGGGACAGAGATATTCATCAAACCACAATTCAGAACCAGCTTAAAGGGACGGTCTACCTCAATTCAGGGAGTTCGATTGTGGAATGCTCTGGAGAGTGATGTTAAAAATGCAAAATCAATGTATACATTTAAGAAAAAGGTCAAAAAGGACTTGCTCAAAAACTATATATGATGTAACTTAGTGTGTTTGTGTATTACACTTATGTTGTACTTATGATGTAGCTTAGTGCGTTTGTGTATTACAGTTAGAAAAATTAAGTAGAGTTATTCATTTTGTGACGCAGTTTGTGTATTACAGTTAGAAAAAATTAAGTAGAATTATTCATTTTTGTGATGTAGTTTGTGTATTACAGTTAGGAAAATTAAGTAGAATTATTCATTTTGTGAACATCTTGATGTTGTGCCATCTTGTAGTTTGTGTATTACAGTTAGAAAAATTAAGTAGAATTATTCATTTTATGATCTAGTTTGTGTATTACAGTTAGGAAAATTAAGTAGAAGAAAAAAAAATTAAGTGTGATGTAGTTTGTGTATTAGTTAGAAAAATTAAGTAGAATTATTCATTTTGTGATGTAGTTTGTGTATCACAGTTAGAAAAATTAAGTAGAATTATGGGTGATGTAGTTTGTGTATTACAGTTAGAAAAATTAAGTAGAATTATTCATTTTGTGATCTAGTTTATGTATTACAGTTAGGAAAATTAAGTAGAATTATTCATTTTGTGATGTAGTTTGTGTATTACAGTTAGAAAAATAAGTAGAATTATTCATTCTGTGATGTTGCTTGAAGGTTATCATTGGTTGAACAAACTGTGAAATAAGGGGCAGATATAATAAGATTTCATCTTCTTTCTGCTCCCTTCATTTTATCCTACTTGTATTCTTGTATCTGATGAAACTGTCTTGTATTGTTCTTTTAAAATGAATGAATAAACATCAATCAATCAATCAATCCCCTCTTAGTGTTTTTTCCTGGCAGCTGCATTTCTACCATCCTTCTACCAATATACCGTATTTTCTGGTGTATAGGTCGCACCGGTGTATAGGTCGCACCTACGTTTAGCTCTGCTTCAAATGTCTGCCACATGAGCGCACAGCAAAGCTTTTAAGAAGATTAACACTTAAAAACAATTATTTGTTTGATAAAAATTATAGCAAATGTGTGTCTGAGCTGAACTTTTCCTTAATAAATGAACGTAATTGTGAAATGAGCTGGATTTAAAAATTTGTTTAGCCGAAAGTGATAACAAGCCATATATAGGTCGCACCGGTGTATAGGTCGCAGGCCTTGAAAAAAACATAAAAAGGTGCGACCTATACACCGGAAATACTGTCCCTCCTCTGGACATGTCCAAACCATCTCAGTCTGGCCTCACTAACTTTATCTCCCAGTTGTTCAACCTGTGCTGTATCCCTGATGATCTCATTCCTAAATATTATCCATCTTTGTCACTCCTAAGGAGAACCTCAACATCTTCATTTCTGCCACTTCCAGTTTTTTCTCCTGTCTTTTTGTCAATGCCACTGTCTCCAGACCATACACCATAGCTGGTCTCACCACTGTCTTGTAAATTTTTCCTTTGACTATTATTGCCACTCTTTTGTGACAAATCACTCCCGAAACTTTTCTCCATCCACTTCATCCTGCCTGGACTCTCTTTTTCACCTCCTTACTACACCCGCTTTTCCCAGACAGTGGACCCCAAGTACTTGAAGTCCTGCACCTTTGTCACCTCTGCTCCTTGTAGCCTCACTGTTCCACCAGCTTCCCTCGCATGCACACACATGTACTCTGTGTAACTATGGCTGACGTTCATTCCTCTTCTTTTAAGTGTATATCTCCACCTCTCTATGTTGTCCTATGCCTGTTCCCTGTTCTCACCACAGATCACACCATTTGCAAACATCATAGTCCATGGGGATTCCTGCCTGACCTCATCTGTTAGTCGCTCCATCACCAAAGTAAACAAGAACCGGTTCAGAGCCGATCCTTGATTCAATCCCACCTCTACCTTGAAGCTATCAGTCACTCCTACAGCAAATCTCACCACTGTCCTGCTGTCCTCATACATGTCCTGTACCAGTCTAACATACTTTTCTGCCACTCCATATTTCTTCATGCAATACCACACCTAGTCACTCTGCACCCTGTCATATGCTTTTTCTAAATCCACAAAGACACATTGGAGTTCTTTCTGACCAACTCTGTACTTCTCCATCAGCATCCTCAAAGGCTTTCACAATCCTCTGGTTTTAGACCCATATGCAAGCAGGCGAAGCAGGAGTTTAAAATAAAAATTATTTATTTTAAACAACAAAAATGTCTGACGTGGCAGCAAAATACAAGCAGGGTTCAGGCAGACAAAAGCAGGACAGGTACAGACTCGGACGGATACTCAGAAGCCAGGAACAGAAGAGGACCGTGTTGTCTGTGCAGAACAGAACAATGACCGGACAGAGAGTGGAGGAGAGAAGAGCTTTAAATAAGGCAGAGGGAGAGTAAGTAATGAGAGCACTTGGACAGGTAGCTGATGAGGGACAGGTGTGAGTAATAAAGACTGGAGTCTGGAAAGGAAGACTGAGGAGTGCATGGAAACTGACATGAAACATAGAGTCAAAATACACAAGGAAGCAAATGATGCTAGAAGCAGAATGAAATAAACACAAAAAGCAGAAAGGGAAGATACAGAAATACAAAGATAGACAACGGACAGACTGTGTCAATCCCCTCCCCCCCTCCCCCAACTGATGTCCCCTAGGATCACAACACAAAAAACACAGAATGGGTGGGAGGATGGGAGAAACACCAGGATGGAGGACAAAAACAAAAATCAAAACAAAAACTGGCAGGCCTAGGCCAAATACAACCAAAACCAAATTTTCTATGAACGGCCCTGGGCAACATTCAAAGTAAATGGGCGTACAGGTGGACAGTCAGGAGACTGTCCCAAGCAAGGCCAGAGTTCAGGTGGATGGCCCAGGAACTGTTCAGAGCGGGACCAGAGTTCAGGTGGACGACCCAAGGACCGTCCAGAGAGAGACCAGAGTTCAGGTAGTTGGCCGGAGACCATCCAGAGCAGGACCAGAGTTCGGGTGGACGGCCCGAGGACAGTCCAGAGTGGGACCAGAGTTTGGGTGGACAGCCCGGAGACCGTCCAGAGCGGGACCAGAGTTTGGGGAAGGATAGAGTGGGATCAGTGATGGTGGTGCTGGTAGCAGACAGACCAGAGGTGATAGTGTTAGTAGGCGTTGAGCCAGAGATGGTGGTGTTGGTAGCTGTAGGGACAGATGCGACGTCAGCAGTTGCAGGGTCAGGCTGGGGTTCTGCTGCTGCTGGGCCAGACCTGGGTTATGCTGCTGTGAGGCCAGACCAGGGTCCTACTGTTGTGGAGCCAGACCTGGATTCAGCAGTCGGAAAGTCAGACCTGAATTCAGCAGTCGGGGAGTCAGGCCTGAATTCAGTAGCCAGGAAGTCAGGCTTGTGTTCAGCAGCTAGGGAGTCAGGCGTGGGTTCAGCAGCTGGGGTGTTAGGCCTGGGTTCAGTAGCCAGGGAGTCAGACCTGGGTTCAGCAGCCGGGGATTCGGACCTGGGTTCAACAGCTGGGGAGTCAGACCTATGTTCAGCAGCCGGGCAGTCTGAGCCAGGTTCTGCAGCTGCAGAGTCAGAGCTGGGTTCTGCAGCTGCAAGGCTCTGGGCTGGAGTCTACAGTCAGCGCGTCCAGTGAGGAGTCTGCAGGCGGCTAGTCAGGCATGGAGTCTGCAGACGGTAAGTCCGGCGTGGAGTCTGCAGGTGGTGAGACCAGAAGAGCCAGAGCGGGTAGCAAGACCAGGGGAGCTGGAGCAGACGGCAAGACCAGGAGAGCCAGAGCATGCAGCAAAACCAGGAGAGCCAGAGCAGGTGCCGAGACCAGGATAGCTAGAGTAGGCGGTGAGACCAGGGGTGCCAGAGCGGGTAGCAAGACCAGGGGAGCTGGAGCAGACGGCAAGACCAGGAGAGCCAGAGCAGGTGCCGAGACCAGGATAGCTAGAGTAGGCGGTGAGACCAGGGGAGCTGGATCAGGTGGTGAGACAAGAAGAGCCGGATCAGGCGGTGAAACCAGAGGCTCTGTGGTTGGAGGAACCCCTGGAACTGAGTTGGGGGCCTCTGGAGCAGAGCTGGCCGATTCAGGCAGAAAGAGGGCTTGAGTCCCACATCGACCTCTCTTTCTGCTGTGGCGAGGAGCAGTGCAGGCAGATTGGCTACGGTCGATACCCACTGCACAAGATGGTAGACCGCTCCCTTCTACACCCACTGAACAACATGGAGCTGAGTCAGTAAGCGGGACCATCATTTCTGACTCAGGTAGGTTGCTGGGTATGACCGAGGGGTGGATCCGAAAGAGTCTGGATGCGAGCATGTAAGGCTTGTCTCTTAGCCCAAGCCTTGTTGAAAAGTTCAAACATCCACGGTGCCTCAGCCAGAACAGGGAAATGGAGGAACATCTCTACTAAATCTTGAATTTAAATCTATTCCCCATCTCACCCAAGAAGGAGAGAGTGTATAGTCATTGAGTCAGCATGGTCTTTCAAAACCTGGCGAAGCTTGGAATAATCTTCCAGGAGGAGCTCCACAAGGAACAAGGTTCCTGCTGGGTCTGGGTCTGGTCCGATCATTCTTTCACAATCCTGTTTTTAGACCAATATGCAGGCAAGCTGGCAAAGCAGGAGTTATAATAATAAAAATGATTTATTTTAAACAACAAAAACAAAAACAGCTGGTGTGGCAGCAAAATACAAGCAGGGTTCAGGCAGGCAAAAACAGGACAGGTACAGACTCAGACAAATATTCGGAAACCAGGAACAAAGGAGGACCATGTTGTCTGTGCAGAGCAAAACAATGACCGGACGGAGAGTGGAGAAGAGAATAGCTTTAAATAAGGCAGAGGGAGAGTGAGTAATGAGAGCACCAGCTGTTTATCCGCGTTTTAGCATGTTACCTCGGTGTCCATCAAACATCTGAGGCTGCCAGGCAGACATGGATGTGAGCTCCCGGCTCCAGCAGGCGTCTCGGACCACCGCCTGTCGGGTCCGTTAGCATTAGCATGTTAGCTCGTGGTTCCTCCACTACATCTTGCTGTCTGCTGCTTCACGCGTTCCACAACGTCTTTGTCCTTGGTCTATCTGTCCCTACGCAAAACCGTCGTTCAGCTGCAACACATGTGTCCGTGCGGAGCAACCTCTGAACCAACACGGTTTGGCTGTCGAAGCCGGAGCTAACCGAAGCTAAAAACATTGTGGCCGGAAACTGTTGGAAACTAACGGAAACTGCGTAATTCGGCTTAAAAATAATAAAAATAATAATTTTAATAATAATACTTTATTTATAAAGCCATTTAAAACTACCACAGTTGCAACAAAGTGCTGTACACATGAAATAAAGAACATTTAAAAACAAATTTTTAATTTCATATTTTTATTAATTATGATAAGTTCGTAACTCCAGATTGCCGTAAGTAGAGGGCGACGTAACTCCAGGACTCCCTGTACCGTATTCGCCGGTGTATAATACGCAGTTTTTTGCTCATTTGAATGTCCAGCGTATTACCTGTCTGGGAGAACTTTTTCTGTCATGATAGGCGATCTGTCCTCCTCTTCATCAACCCCTCTGACCTCTGGCTTACCACAGGGATCTATTCTAGGGCCAGTCCTCTTCTC
>JBBPBX010012585.1:0-11864 GCA_038048925.1 Garcialebias charrua
CTCTCCACTTTATCTAGAACTCCTCAAAGACCGAGTGACCACAACTCACAGGCGCTCGAGGAGGAGACCCAGGTCCAAGAGAAACAAAGGCTCCAAAGGCAATCCTCTCAAACATGATTCCTCTGAACAGAAGGTTGAATAGTAAGGATTCAAGCAGCGATGATTCAGATAGCGATGAAGATCCACACATTTATGAAAATGACTCACACATCTACGAGGACCTAGCGACCCCAGACCGACCTAAGGACTGTTCATGGATTACGAGAATGGATAAAGCGACTTGTCTACGAATCCTGCTGCGGGTATTCGTAGTGTTAATAGGCTTAATAATGTTGTTGGTTATTTTGTATCAAGCCGGAATCAGACCATGGAGCCTAACGCATGTGAGAGTCTCCCACGGGAGATCCAAGTATGCAAACATGACCTGCTGGGACATCACACAAAAGAACATCTTCATGCCTTGGAATCAAAGTGAGAACGTTCAAAATCAAACTTTTTCTTGGAACCGAGTGAGAAAAGCAGGCTACCGAGCCTGGAGGAAAAAGCTGAACAACATGCCTGAATGGTATGCCGCTGTTGATGCTGAAAATCTGACTGGAGTGGCATGGACTATCACTGACCTGCTGGTTGGAAAGGACGGAATTGTTGTATGGACAGCAATCTTAGAACAACAGATTAGAAGAGAAATGAGATGCAACTGGATCCAAATAGACAAGCAATCACCCGAAACACAGTGTGATCGTGCCTGTCGACCGTTACCAGGGTATTTACGTCAAGGTTATTGGGATGTAGAAGTAACTCATCCCGCACCCCCCAGAGAACAGAAGGACAGTTGTGAAGCGATACTCCCTCGTTCGGAGTTCTGGGGCAACCTCCACCTGAACTGTGACAAAAACCCTCCTCTCATCAGGAAAAACCACACTGAAGGAAATCGTAACTCAACCACGGCCAAAACTATCCACACGGTAAGACACAAGAAAGTGTTTAAACCAAATGAGACCGCACTAAGACACAAAGTACGACCAACTGGAACAGTTCCTCCATGGAGGACACCGCCACCGCGCCGAGTAGGACAAAGGCATGGCCCTATGTCACCGGTGCTAGAGTGGGGGACTCGCCTCTCCAAAGAAGAGCTGGAAAAGGAGGCAGAGGCTCACTCAAGATATTGCTATAGCAACAAATTTTTCAAGCTGGATTTCTGTTACTGGAACGTATATAGTGAATGTACGACTCAAAATTATTTACCAATAACACCAGTTTGGAACGAGAAACATTATTATTGGAATTGGGCCGCTATATTTCACCCTGCCAATGCTTGGCATGAGAATTGGTTAAATATGACCTTACCATGGGTCTGGATAGCCCCTAAGGTACAACATTTTGAAGGAGACTTCGCAGAAGGGCAGAGTAGAATTCATACGGGCATAATGGGGCCATATACTTCCGACATGTTTGTACAAAAGGTGCCTAAGCCAGACGAACTCCTTAAAGCACCAAAAAGTGACTTTGACAAAATTGACAAATGTGTAGCGAAACGAATTTTCCTCAGTCTTAATAACTCAGTGTGGGAAAGTAGCGGAGCATCCCCTAGATGCAGGCTGTGGGAAACTGAGGTAGCTGTCATGTCCACATGGCGATATGATTGTACCGCTCTGCACAGGGCACAGACAGTTAAGATACTACTCCAGGCCTGGCACGAATATCATAAGAGGGATAAGGCACGAACCTGGTGGGGATTTCAGGAAGAAGAAATGAAAGAATGGGTAGTCCCGTGTTTGTATCACTCAAACAATTACTGGATTAAATATCAGTTCTTAGCCACTGTGTATTCCAAAGAACAAGATATATGGGCGACTGCCATATATCGCCCAGACAGGTATGTTAGCCCAAGACCATGGAAAATGATCTGTAACGAGAAACAGACGGTGTGTGTGATTAGTTTGGCTCGGAGGCCTTGTTATGAGCTTCCAGGATGGGAAAGCTATTGTGATTCTTATTATGACGGAGAATACTCGACCCACGAACCTGAAGTAGTATGGAAAAAATATGGTAAAAACTGGTTAAGGTCAATGCCTGACAGTCAGTGCGCTAATAAAATATTGGGACACAAACTAATGACCAGGAAACATCTCCAAGGGGTAATAATCCCATTTGTCTCAGATTCCATGATTGCTCTAGCCGAAGGACATGCCGCAAGGCGCCGCATGTGCCTCGGGGATGAGATTCAAGGGTATGAGTGGGTAGGACCGAATCAGATCTTTTCCAATCTGACTTGTCAGTATCCAGAAGAGAGCTGGAAAGAATGTGGAGATGAAGAGAATCTGCATAATTGTGCATGGTACGAAACTGTTAGTTACACCGTAAGCCGTAAAGTTAAAGAGGCCATACATGGTGTTGGAGAAGTGATCAAAGAAGGCGGAGATATAGTTGAAGGATGGATGCTTGAACTGTTCCTTCAGATCTGGCCTTATTTGGCAAGCCTAGTCGGTTTGATAGTTGTTGCCTTATTAGGACGTGTGGTCCTACAAGAGTGTCTCAAAGCCATGGCCCGCAAAGGGGGGAGGAGCCTTAGGCCACTCCCACCAGAACCGGGCGCTGGCTCAGAATAAAGAGTCAGAGCCAACAAAGAAATAGTCACTCTTCAGCCCTGAAGCAGCAGAGAGCGGTGCCCAAGAGAACTCACATCAGGAGCAATTAGGAACTAACAGATAACCAACTATCCAACAAAGAGCATTAGCGAACGGAATGCAGACACCACCTTGTGCCTTGGCCACGGTAATTATATACTTTTATTGGATAAACGCTTTTACAACCTCAGATAAGATAGTTGTGACAACTAAAAACGGAGACATTATTCTCTGCCACTGTGAAGAACAGGTTTATGAGTTAAAGAAAATTGAAGAGCTTAAAGGAACACCTTGTGGAGAAAAGTGTAAAACTCAGGTTGTAAAAGGCAAAGGCAAAGACAGAAGACCCAGTGTTACATATAGAGAGTACGGATATTCAAACACTTCTGGAGTAGTGTTGCCTGGCTACTGTGATTGGAAAACCAAGATAACAGCCCAACAAAGAGAGCAGTTAGAGGATTGGGAGAAACATATCATCCACAATTATTGTGGTATTTTAAGAAGAAAGAACCATATCACTTATTATTGGTTTAGGAAAATAACAATCTGAATCATGACCACCGAAGAAAACCAGGCAACTACTATTCAGTCAGAAGTGAGTACGTACTTATGGGAGTCAGGTACTACTGCAGTCCCTGGCACCAAACTCTGGCCCCCGTGCCCTGCTTATTTTAAAGGGAGTTCGGTAGAATATTTTCTGATAATGACAGCATGGATGTGCTACTGCCATACCGGGGAATGGGGCAGGGGAAAGCTTATGCGAATCCCGGTGGCCCTACAGGCCTATGCTAAGATGGTGGTGACCCATGTAATACTCAAGAGAGCTGAAATTATGCCACATCTGTTTGTCGTCTACTTGCTGGGAAGAGTGAATCCTTCGTTTCGACAGGGAGTGGTGATCTCAGCCTGGTTGATGGTAGATACTGTTGTGGTAGCCCTTGAGTGTGCAGCTGGGCTTACTCCCCTACTCATCCCCCGAACCAACTGTGGAAACACGGCCGGTAGAATAGTAACAGTGGTGATGGAAGCGACCATCGCCATGACAGTGGTGGCACACCTGCTTTATCAGACTCTATCTCTGCGACCCCAGAACAGATACCGTTGGTCTCTAAAGTTGGCTGTTTTGATAGGATGGGGCCTGGTGTGGGGAGTCTGCTCCGTGCTTTACTGGGTCAGTCTCTGCACCACGGTGCCTATCGTGGCTTGGATGATGACTTATGGGGCCATCTTCAAGCTCACCCGTAGACCGCTCCCTGCTGAACCAGAGGCAAGCGGAGATCGTGGAATCTCCGTAGATCGAGACATCTGAGTTCCTGGAAGATACAAGATCCTGATCATTATAATCAACATTGCTTGAAATCCCCTGCTCACGCTTTTTATTTTTAAATTTTAATTTTAATTTTTAATTTTTATTCTTTATTTTTTCATTTTACTTTTATTTTGTTTCATCATTATTACTGTTATCTCTTTTGTTATTTTTATAATGAAACAGAATTAACTTAGCCTCATCTCTTTAAGAAATACTCAATGGTAAACGCCGATGGCGCAAGGCTCATGACGGCTCAAGGCCCATAAGACCCCAAGGCCCGGCACACGTAGTTGAGTGTTTTAAGAGGCGATGAGGACTAAGAGTGTTGCTATTAGAGAACCTGGTCTGTCACCTCCCTTATTGCTGTTGCAGGAGCCTGATGTATCCTGCGGGTTCTGTCGCCGTGGATTGACAGACACCAAATACCTTTGGGCTGTTGGTTCGTTCTGGTGGTGCCACAGATGTCATTCCAACGTGGTGGGCACAGCGGTGGTGAATGGAATCCTGGTCCTAGATGAACCAGGCAGCCTGCCCCAAGTGCCAGTAGACGTGTGTGTGGCAACAGAGAGCACCTGTAAAGTCATCTGGACCTCGGCTCTGAATGCTGCACCCTATCTGGCGATAGGAGCGATTCCAGCTGGAGCCACCTACCACCCGGTGGTAGCCAAGACGTGGGAACATATGGATAATGGCACCAGGTTCGTGGCCATTCATCTGTACTCGGGGTTGACCTTGATCTATGGTCCAACCTTTGAGGTCACACAAGATTCATCCGAGCCCAGGTCAAATGTGGGGTTTGACACTTTGGATGCAAACAGCAGAGCCAATCCCACTTTGGTCCCGGCTCCTGAGGTGAGCGTAATCCAAGGTCGAGCTGCAGGTTCACAAGAAATCCATTTGGCTCCATCCCTAGTGGTGGTGACTCCACATCAGAGCCCAGCAGCAACTCCCCTTCGTGCTGAATCCCCTGAGGCTCAATCTGAAACCGAGCCTATGGATGTGGCTTCCCCTAACCAACCCATCCTTGTTCGTGAGTGCACAGAATGCCCAGAGTGCCCAGAAATGTGCGCATTAGAGTCACTGAACCGCTACTTGGAACACTTTGGGAGCAGTGAAGTGGGTCCATCGAGCTCCACTGGGTCCATAGACACTGATTCCTTTGACCCAACCAGTCCTGAAGGGTCAATTCCCCCTAACGTGTTGTTAATGGAGGGATTCAACTTAGGCCCACATTCCCCTGATGAATCAGCCACCGCCATCCAAGCGCTGCAAGAACAACCACAACAAGTGCCAGATGCTTCTGAATATATGCAATCAGATGAAGGATGGTCTGGCATCGAACCAATCACTCCTGTGGGGTCTCCCATGATTGATGATAGCTCAGACCCTATGTTCACTGTGACCATTCTCCCCTCGCCTGTGCAGAGCCCAGCTCCTGTTCCAGTGGAGGATCGAGAGGGAGTCCGTGCATCAGGACCCGAACGAATCGCTACACCCTCGGTGGAGGAGCCAGAAGGAGACTACGAGCTGCAGGTGTTGGATTCTTGGGATGCAGCTGAGGATGAGAATTGCAACATGGGACTAGGCGACACAGAGGACCCTGAAACTGATCCAGAGTCTCAGAGTGATCTCGATTATGATGAAGACGATGATGTGCTGACCGGGGAGGCGATTGATGAAAACAAGGACTGGCTTAAGGTTCAATGAAATGTTTGTAGGTTTTGATTCCAAAGAGAGGGTGTCAAGAAGAGTGAGTTTATTATGGATTCAAAACCAACAAAAATTAATCAGTACAGGAAAGCTTATGGAAAGTAGTGCAAAAATATATTAATAACAGTTGTCGAAGTAGAAACATGTCTGGTCTTGTCTAGGACTTGTCCGGACTTGTCTATTATGCAACTTCAGTTATCTCATCTGTTCAGAAAGGGAGCACAGAGTGCTGCAGAAATGCTCCACTCAGAAACACACACACACACACTCACACACACACTCACCCAGACGCACGCTCACACAGACAGGCAGAGCACAGGAGGAGAACGGCAAGGGGAGCAGAAAAGAATAAGTGTTTTAAACATTGGAAAAGTCTATAAAGTCTGAATAAAAGAAAGTGTAGTTATAAAGCTAAGATAAATAAGAGAAGTTTGACTATGTCTTAAGGTTTACCGAAGAACAGGTTGTGAAAGAAGTCAGGCAGAAGGCCACAATGAGTCACCATGAGTAAACACACACGAACATTTTGAGCTGAACTGCAGCAGAGAGCAGAAAGGAGAAATGACTGCAAAGACTTGTTCTAACTTTAATATGTTTTTATCTAAACTTGGTTTAACCTTAATTGATTTTAATATTAACATGTTTTAATCAGTATAATCATGAGATATGATTTTTACCAATAATCATGGTAGATGTGTTTAACTAATATAATCAAGTGAGATGTGTTTTACTTAATATAATCAAGTGAGAAATGGTTTTAACCAATATAATCATTTAATATGATGTTGTTATGATAAAACGTTAATCATTTTTATAATAGCAATTGTAATGATGTGTTACTATGTTTCAAAGATGGTTTTGTGGCAAAAGTGGTCTATTGCAAAACACACATGTTGGGAAGTATAACTTGCAAACACTTTACTGGAAAAAGTGATGTAACTAACTGACCAGAGTTGTGTCAACCTCCGCCCTGGTGAATCATCCAGCCTCGAGCACAAAGAGCAAATTCATTACCTAATAAGGGATCATGTAGCTTCAAGCAGAGATTGCAAGAATAGAACAGAACTGCAGCTCTGCCCAAGCAAGCAAACCTAGCCAATCACAGACTAGCTATCCCCCTCCTCCCAGGGAGGAGGCGGGACTAAGATTTCTATTTAACCACCCTGTTGCGACAGGACGAGGCAGTCCAGCTGTCAGGCTGTCCGAAGTTGTCATGATGCGGTCGAGGAACTGTACATCAGACATCGAGTAACTGGAGCTGACCTGCTCCACTGAAGACCCAAGGCGTGGTTCAGATCGACTCCGTGCTGACAGGAGGAAGCAAGCGTCCTGGGGAGAGACTTCTTTTCTTTCATTTTTAAGCTTTGAGGAAAGACTGGACAGTTTTTACCCAGACAGCCAGGACGAAGCAAAACTTGTTTCTTCAGATCAGACCAGCAGGGAGTCAGAGGTGAGTCTCAGTCCTCAGGGACTGAAGGCGACTGCTTCAGGTATTCCCTCTCGGTCCCCGAGGGACTTTGAGGAAGGAAAAGGGTATGCCTGTAAGACACCTTACTGAATCCTGGCTTCAGCTAGATTTAAATCGAATTAAATTAAATGCGGATAGAGCGGAAGCAATTAGACAATTCAATTATCTCAGAAACTTAATTGCTCGAGGTTGCTTGATAATACAGAGGGCCCTGGAGGGATACATTCACTGGGTAAGATTTTAAGTAAAACTCTAAACCCTGATCCTTAAGGTCAGGAGAGACGTGTGTTTGCAGAAGACCACTCTAACTCTGATTCTTAAAATCAGATGAGATGGAAATGAGTGAGTGTACTCTAAACTCTAGCTCATAAAGCTGGATGAGGAATTTTCTTATGATTAAGCACTCTAATTCTGGTCCATAAGACTGGATGGGTATTGGAAGTGTTAACTGTGTGACATCAATGAGACGACCCTCCGAGCCTCTCCAGCCTGGACTCCAGAAAAGAACCTCCTCAAAGACTCTATGCAGATCGAGCAACTTAACATCAGGTCTGAGGATTGTTTGGTGAATTAATACTTTTACTTTACTTATAATCATAATAATTAATTGTACTGTTATGCTGTAAACGCTGATCCTTCCCTGCAAAATAATTGATTAAAATAAACAAAACGTAAAATTCTTGACTTTTATTCATCAACTACTTGTCCATGGAAATGTAAGTTTGGTTCACAAAGATAACATCAAATATTGGGAGGTTTTGAAAGGTTAAGCATTAGCATCTAAGGTTTAATATAAAAACAATACCCCAGGATCCGATCTCCTGGATCCTAAAATTAACTGGATCAGTAACAATAGCGAGCTTAAACACGGGAGAAGCCTCCGTTAACATGAGTTGCCTTGTACTAAACCCTCCGGTCCCCAGCTGCTGAGGTGGAGGGAGGGGCAAGGTGAAAAAGGGGTGTGGCTTATGGAAGCTAGGAGGTGAATAGTCCAGATGAATTCTCCCATCGACAGCCTTCAGTCGGAAGCTGTCCCACGTAGTTCAAGGTAATACCCAAACTCCGGGACCGGTTCAATAGACCCTGTTAGCAGGTAGGCTGCAGTGAGGGCGTGTCACGCACCTTGTGATTACCTCGCTGATTATTCAGATAAGCAAACACTATGTTTATAGATGAATGTGTGGTGTAATGTGTTAGCTAACCGTATGTAAATAAAGTTCTGTGCATGTTTAGGGACCAGTATGTACGCTTGTTCAGTCTCATGTCGATAAACGGGTGTGCAATGGCAGCGTACAAACGCCACGTGTACTGAGATCCTACTTACGTCCAAAAATCTGGACTTACGAACGACACGTGCTATGAGTTCCAACTTACGTCAAAATCGGGTTACGAACGGTCTGTAGATCCGGAACTCGTTCGTAAGTTGAGGACTCCCTGTACACTGCTTTTTTAAGTTTACCTAGGTGCATTTGCGCAAAGTATCAGTATTGACACCACTGATACTTACCAGCATTTTAAACAGTATTGTATCGATACCAGAAATCCTGGTATGGAACAACACTACTCACTGGTCATTTTGATTAAAGTTAAGCCATGCTTTCAACCACAGTTGCTCACTTTCCATGTATGGGAACACTTGCGGTGAATTATTCTTTGTTGGTGTTTGGAGGGTGGCTTCTGCTTCTGGATGGCGGACTAGGTAGCAATAAAAAATTAATATTTTGAATGATTCCATGAAAACCGGACAGTTAGTCCTGGTTCCAAACAATTCTCGATACTCGATGCCCAACCCTATCCATCATCTTACATCCATTATCCATCCATCCATCCTTCATCATCCATCCATCCATTATCCCTCCATCCTTCATCATCCATCCATCCATCCATTATCCATCCATCTTTCTATCATTCATCATCTATCCATCATAATCATCCATCCATCATCAGTCATTTATCCATCATCCATCCATCATACACACATCATCCATTATCCATTCATCATCCATCCATCCAACCATCCGATCTTTGTCCACTTTTACTTTTATAGATTGCAGGGATCACTGATGGCTATGTCTGAGGACAATTTAGTTACTGATTGGCCAGCATGCATGGTTTTGATCTGTGGGAGAAAACTGCAGTACTTGGAGCAAACCCACAGGATGAACATGTAAACTTTACTCAAAAAGGCCGGGAGGCAAACTGTGACCTTTTTGGCAACTTGTGTGCTTCCATTCTGCACTGTGAGTTCTTTTGATCAATTTAATGAGTTTTATTAAATAAACTGCTTAATTTGTTTCTAATACATTTACTGTACAAGACTAGCTCAAGAAGATTTTCTTGGTTTGTTTTTATTCTTTAAAAAGATATTATGAAAAGCAATTTATACACTATATTTAGGTAGTCTATGGTAAAAAATGGCACCAAAGTTTATGTTAAAATATATCTCAATTTACATAGCTTTAAAACAATTTCTAACATTATCAAAATCATGTTTCTAGATAAAAAGTAGAAAGCATTATAATTTTTCAATTGTACATGTTAACAATGTTGTGCAAAGTTATCATGTGTGACAAAAACATCAGTTTCTATATATTTTTAGGATGCCATATAAACTTCCATCATGTTTTCTGATAACTGTTTAGATTGTGCTAGTTGTTACAATAATTTCAATCAAAAGAATCAGTTAAATTTTGTAAAATAACTAGTAAGAAACCTTTATTCAGTCCCAAAAAATTGTTGTATTATCACATACAATTATTATAATGAACGTGCTTGATGTTTGGTGGTTGATAACATGAGCTAGCAACCTGATCAGTTTAGGCTTTTCTAGGAAAATCAAGCAGCTTTTGTTGCACTTGAAGTTAAAGCTTCAGTATGTAGCTTTTTTTATGAACATATTTCTTCACTCTTTCACTACCTCCTGACAGACTGATGTTAGCCAGGTAATCTCTGAAAAAAAAAAATATATTGTCCCCTTGCTTCTCCAGGTGGTAAATAAGCATTTCTAAAAAGAAAAGGTGACCCACCATTTTCCAGCCAATAAAAACAGAGTTTGTAACCAGCCAATAAAAACAGAGCTTGAATTTGAATCAGCCAATAAAAACAGAGCTTGAATTTGAAATTTAACAGACCACAAGGGGGCCGAGCCATATATGGCTCTGGGGGGGAGGGATCAGAATGCTTTGCCTGTTGAAAATATTTCTAAGTGCTGCAGTTCTACAGAAACTGCATACTGAAACTTTAAAGTGGCCAATGGTAGTATTCTCATGTTAAACTTCTCAGCTGAGGCAAAACATGAGATACCTAAAAAAAAACATTGACTACAGGCTTTTTAGCTACTTGAGAAGGTAGGGATTTCTGGTGCACAGTCCAATTTGGCTGCTACCAGGACACAACCATCTACTTGTTTCTAGAAATGTCCAGATGTGCTCTGGTAGCCTCCCTCCAAGATGAGAGACACTGTGTAGCAAGTTTGACCAACTTCACCTGAGTCTATGTTAGTATCAACTGACATGCTGTCACTCAGTTGTCAATTGAGTGATGACTTATTCAGAATAAATGTTTTTTCCATCTTACTAATCTCAATTCTTTCTCAGCTGCAGACATATCTGCCTTTCTCAATAAGTGTTGATTAATGCTCACCAATCATCCTCTGCTCTCTCTTTGTGTTTAACATCATCGCTTTTTTTAAGTTTACTGGCTGAACAATTTTACAGTTAGCCTCTGGTGTAGATCTTGTAATGAACATCCTATCACCACCTACTTCACTTTTGCTGCCTTAGAAGGCTGTTGGTGTCTACTGGAATCCATGTGACATGAGGCCTCAGGAAACCACACTCAAAGACCACAAAGTTCCCAGACCGTACACAGCCGTGCCAACACCTCCACCTGGATGGGAGTTGACTGAACACACTAAGTTGCTTCATCCATCATCTGATGGCTCTTCTGAGGTGAGTTGTCACACAGTAAACATTATCTCACAAGACTCAAATGTGATTGTTTCTATTACATATTAAAGCTGCTGCATGCTCAGTCTCCACTTCCTGTCTGAGTCCTCATAGACAACTTTCATCACAGAGAAACAGGAGTGGATGTGCTGTGTGATGTTTACCTGCAACAGCCTGAGAACACCTTTGTGAACAAGTGAGCATACTATTTACTGGCAAGTTGACAAAACATATCAAATTATAAATCTGTAATGTTGATATTACATAAGGTTTAACTTGCATAAGAATCATGAGGTTTGCATTTTTTTCATGATGATTGAATCTATTTTATAATGATGCATTCATTCTTTAACCTGTATTACTCATTACTTCATTATAAACATGTTTTTTGTACAAAATGTTGAACTGACACAACTAATCTTTAATAAGTGCAGTGCTAGTAACTTATTCTTACTGATGCATATATTTGTTACCCATCACTCATAAATTTACCAAATGTTTTTATAGCTTTTAAAACCCTAAATAACGCTATAAAGTTGAAGAACAAAACCATATGAAATCTTGTTCTTGGTTTATTCATATTTTATTCAAATTATTCAAATTTATAAACAAGTGAATTCAGTTTAAAAACAAAACTTTACTCTTTGGTTCATACAAAAAATAAAAATAAAAATGGATAGTAACAATACAAAGCATTCAAACAACATCCAACTGGACTATATACCATACATATGTATATGTATATATATATATATATATATGTATATATATATATTATATATATATATATATATATATATATA
>JBBPBX010012585.1:22113-53792 GCA_038048925.1 Garcialebias charrua
CTCACCCGGCCGCGCCACTCATGTCGACCACCGTGCGCAACTCCACGCGCACCCCCCCGCGCGGCCGCGCCACTCATGTCGACCACCGTGCGCCACTCCACGCGCACCCCCCGCGCGGCCGCACCACTCATGTCGACCACCTCCTGTCATGTTGGCACGCGTCTTGCGCACCTTGGCTGCCACCACCTCCTGTCATGTTGTCAGGAGGTGGTCAAGGATTGACCACCTCCTGACCACCTCCTGTCCGTGCTGCGGCGAGATGTTTTTTTGAAGCCATTTTCAGATCAAACCATTTATTCTTGATTCCTGATACTGTACGACCCACGGGAGAACATGCACTATATTAATATGAAGTTAACTGTAGTTTCGAGACATCTTAAAATGCTTCTGTTCAGAAACACATCCGACACTTGCGGGGGGTGGGGGGGTAGCGGTGCGCTCTTCTGAATAAGTTAAACTATAATGTAACACAATACACTAAAATTAGATATATTTGACCATCCGACACTTGCGGGGGGGTGGGGGGTAGCCACAGCGCCACTGAGAGCAGATCTCCGAACGCGTGAAGTTCCTCCTTTTACTTCTTGAGTTTGAATGAATGGACACTTCCTGCTGTCAGAAGGCAGGAAGCGTGGCCTTATATGGTGTTTTGAGGGGTGGAAATTATGTAAATTACCTTCCCGCGAGCACGCGCAGGTGAGTAGAACAGGTGGGATCCATCAACTTTAAGCAGCCCGTTTACACGCTTTTCCTGTGGATAGAAGACTTTGTTGGATCTGACGTGGCAAAGTAGGAGAAATTTAGGATAAAAATACGAACATTTTCGTGCATGAGGGCCATTGTGAGTACAATAATGCGGACAAATACAGCCACACTGCTGCTACTGGACAAAAACATGATTAGTTAGACTGTAAACAGTCTGTTGCTGCTTATTGTTCTGGTTCTGACTGTTATTGTATTTATTAAGATTTTTATTATTGTTAATATCTTCTTATTATTATTATTATTTCGGCTTTTCCCTTTTCAGAGGTCGCCACAGCGAGTCATCCTCCTCCACCTCACTCTGTCCTCTGCATCCTCTGTCCTCACTCCAACTACCTCCATGTCCTCTCTAACTGCATCCATATATCTCCTCTTTGGCCTTCCTCTGTGTCTTTTTCCTGGCAGCTGCATTTCTAACATCCTTCTACCAATATACCCACTGTCCCTCCTCTGGACATGTCCAAACCATCTCAGTCTGGCCTCCCTAACTTTATCTCCCAGTTGTTCAACATGTGCTGTACCTCTGATGATCTCATTCCTGATCTTATCCATCCTTGTCACTCCTAAGGAGAACCTCAGCATCTTCATTTCTGCTACTTCCAGTTCTTTCTCCTGTCTTTTTGTCAATGACACTGTCTCCAGACCATACAACATAGCTGGTCTCACCACTGTCTTGTAAACTTTTCCTTTGACCTTTGCTGACACCTTTTTGTCACAAATCACTCCTGAAACTTTTCTCCATCCACTCCATCCTGCCTGGACTCTCTTTTTCACCTCTTTACCACATTCCCCATTTTCCTGGACAGTGGACCCCAAGTACTTGAAGTCCTGCACCTTTGTGACCTCTGCTCCTTGTAGCCTCACTGTTCCACTGGCCTCCCTCTCATTCACACACATGTACTCTGTCTTACTACGGCTGACTTTCATTCCTCTTCTTTCAAGTGCCTCTCCAAGTTCTCTTCCACCTGTTCCCACCACATATCACAATGTCATCTGCAAACATCATAGTCCATTTATTATTGTTAAGTATACAGTAGTTTATTTATTGTAGAGTGGTGTTTATTTAAAATATCATCCAAATGGGTCACTTTTATTTATTACTACAATACAATACAAATGTATTTTTGGCATATTTTCGAAATAAACATTTTGTAAGTCTTTATTTTGTCTTTTTTTTGTACCGAAAATAAACCGAACCAAGCCCTCCTTGTAATTGAACCGAACCGAAATGTGATTTTAGCGTACCGTTACACCCCTATTGACTTGTGTGCAGGCCTTCCTGAAAATATAAATAATTCAATAGAACAAATTTAGTAACCAAAAGATGAACTTGTGTTATGGGATATTTTCTACAGACATCATCCCACTGCTTTATTCACATGAGAGTAACAGGGAGCTAAAATCAAAACAAACAGAAAGTTCTAGCCTGACAATGTTGCAGTGTTCAAATATGTATATTAAACACAATGTGTCATGCATATACATACAGTACAGTATACAGTATACAGTATGTATGTACAGTATGTATGTATATACTGTATATACAGTGTGTATACAGTATACACATACACACAGTGTATGTATGTACTGTAAATGTATTACACACACATGTATTTAAATTATTTATCGACAGATTTGTTTAGTAAGTACTTTAACAGATATTTACTCACATTTCAGTACAATTTTAGCTTCATGTGCATTTTTCTCTTCTTTTATTCACATAATTATTTTAAGTGTGCTTTAATAACTCTGGTTTAATGACGGGTCATGTTTTAAGAGCTGCTGTTGTTGACTGGTCTATCTTGGAAAAAAGATGTGTAAACGGTCTCAATCATATCTAACCAGCTAAATAAAGGTTTAACTAAAATAACACGCAGCCAAAAAAAGTCCAGGCTGGACCAGAACCAGCACTTTGTTGAGTGTTACGTGTGAAAGTTAGCATGTAGCGTTAGCGACATGCTAAGCTAACCATAGCAGTATGACGATGCTAAATCATGAAAAATAATAATAAAACAACAGCTCCAACACAGACAGTATACTCTAACATTGTGTCACAAAATGATTTATGTAGAATATTGTTTACCAGACAAAACACGTCTTCCAGAGCAGATCCGAGCCAGACTCAGACAGAAGAGGAGCTGCAGTCAGCTCCTCCGAGGGAGATAAATCCTTCAGTTTACTTATTTTTGGGATTAAGTGAAAACTGCGCTTTGCCCAAACGTCTACCCGACTGGAACACCCACTGACCCAACACGAAGTAACCATTGCAATTAATTAGAAATAAACAAAAAAACAACGTGAAAAATACACAGCCAGTAGACTGCGCTGTAACTGCTGCTTTGCTTTGTTCCGCCTCCACGCATGAGGGTCTACCCGGAAATGCCACAGATGTTACGTCACATGGGAACTATGTATTACAAAATATTTCATTAAGAGACTGTTTTGTAACCAAATTAAGCAAGCTTTTGGTAAGTTACTGAAATATTTATGGCTCCAATTTAATTTGAGTTAGTAATTGATATGTTAATACATAGTCAATTAGGGGCCGGAAAATGTAGGAGCCATATAAATGATTGAAGTTTAAAAGAAATGTTTATTTTGTTGCCTGAATTTATTCTGTGGGTTATAGTTGTGGTTCTACTGTTTGAAGAAAATAAGCATTTGGAATTGTATGCTGTTTAAACTTCTGACATGGTGCCTTTTGATTGGCTGTTTAAATGGGTTTAAAGAGGACGTAAGCATTCGTTTATTCAGTAGAAGTCTGGCACCCGAAGAGTAACATAGTCTTGTGACCGTCACTTTCTATTTGTTTTGAATCCGTATTGCCTTTTTTGTGTATCGCTTTTTATTAAGTTCAGTAAGACACAAACATAATCGCTGGATTAAAGACCTCGTTTTTGAAGAAAAGAGTCGCGTACAAAAGAGCTTTAAGGGGCTAGACTAGTGAGAGCTCGCTGCACTTACAACACCTTTCCTAAAAGCTTCTGGGATACTGTCCGTGTGTTCCGAGTTTGGAAAAGTGAAGCTGAAAATTTCGTGGCTGAAGAAAGGAAAATGAAGGGTCATGTTTCTTGTTTTTACAACTGATGAATTATTATCAGTAATACAGTAAAGTTAAAGCAAAACAATTGTGTTTTAATTGCGTTGATCTTTATTTCCTTCCTTTTGATTGTGTGGCAGAGCACATTTATGAAACAAATGTTACATTTATACACACTTTTAATATAATTTCGAAGGAAAAATGTTTTTAAGTGTTAATCTTGTTGTTAAAGTCCTTCTATGCATGCTCCCGCTGCCATTTGGCAGTCAAAGGGTTTTTGGCACAACGCCGGCCCACATTTCCGGATTGTCAGCGGTGACACATAATAGATGTGACATACTGTATATGGCAAAGCAACTGTAGCTGGGGCAGCTTGTCCCTGAAGTACGGTGCTGCACACTTCCTCTTGCCCATATATGGAAGACGCCGTGATAGAGCACACCTGGTCTGTTAGGGAGACAGGTAATCAGCATTTACATTTAAAAGTAGGTAGATCACAAAGGAGATCAGATTCCAAGCTGATGCTGATGACTCGTGCAGAGGTGACATACTGCTAGAGAGTGGCACAGAGCACTGATCTCACTTTAGAGAAGGCTGCCCTGCTACTGTTTCAGTTTTGATTTATTTTTACTTTTAATTTTTGGAAGGGTTTTAACTATTTTTTTTGTGTTAAGATTCTTGATTTGATTTACTCCCTGCCTCCTTGGATCCCTTCCAATTTGCATACCGACCTAATCGCTCAACCGACGATGCCATCTCCTCTGCCCTCCACACAGCTCTCACACATCTGGACACGAAGGACTCTTATGTTAGAATGCTGTTCATCGACTTCAGCTCGGCATTCAACACCATCATCCCCCAACAGCTCATCCATAAACTGGACAGTCTGGGGCTGAACACCTCAATGTGTAACTGGCTGCTAGACTTCCTGACCGGGAGACCACAGACAGTACGGATCGGGAGTAACACATCTAGCACCATCACATTGAACACAGGGGCCCCACAAGGATGTGTGCTGAGCCCCCTTCTATTCACCCTGCTAACACACGACTGCACACCATCGTACAGCTCCAACCACTTCATCAAGTTTGCGGACGACACAACAGTGGTAGGTCTCATCAGCAACAACGATGAGACGGACTACAGGAACGAGGTGAGCCGCTTGGCCTTGTGGTGCGGACACAACAATCTCACTCTCAACGTGGAGAAGACAAAGGAGATTGTCGTGGACTTCAGGAAGAGGGATGCACAACATGCCCCTCTGACCATCAACAGCACCGCAGTGGAGAGAGTGGACAGCACCAAGTTCCTGGGAGTGCACGTCTCGAAGGACCTGTCCTGGAGCAGGAACACTGCAGCACTGGCCAAGAAGGCTCACCAGCGCCTCTACTTTCTCCGCAAGCTGAAAAGGGCTGGAGCTTCAACCCCCATCATGTGCACCTTCTACAGGGGTGCCATAGAAAGTGTCCTGACCAGCTGCATCACGGTGTGGTTTGGTGCATGTACTGCATCATGCCGCAAGAGCCTCCAGCGCATCGTGAGAGCAGCTGAGAAGATCGTCGGCACCTCCTTGCCCTCACTGCAGGACTTACACAGCAAACGCCTCACTCGGAAAGCCCACTGCATGGCAGGTGATCCCACACACCCACTACACAGCCGCTTTAGACTGCTGCCATCAGGGAGGAGACTGAGGAGTCTCCAGGCTCGTACCAGCAGACTGAGAGACAGCTCTGTTCATCAGGCAGTCAGAATGCTAAACACTCTGCCTGCTCTGCCTCCCCTCCCATTTGAACTGCCTTAACACAAAAAACTTTCTCACACATTACCACTCAACACAAAGTTTTTAACACTGGACCCTGTGTCATCAAACGGGTTATTCACTAAACTCTCGGTCATGTGCTCATTCAGTTTGCACTACTTCTCATATTTGCACTAATGTTTGTATTACATTACTGCCTATAGTCATACTACTGTTTACATTCACTGTTTACATTTATTAATACGGTTTACATTTATTACTACTGTTTTACATTTATTACTACTGTTTACATTTACACTACTTTTATATCTACACTACTGCTGATACATATACAGTATTCTCTGACTAGCCTTATCTAAGGATGCCAAATGTGCCTTATGTGCCTTACTGCATATGCCACTTTGCCTCTATACCAACATCAACTACCTCATACATGAGGAGCCAAGATGGTCTAGTGGCAGGGCTTTTGACTTGGGACCCGAAGGACGCGGGTTCGCGTCCCGGCCACTACCCACCTTGGGGTGTCTATGAGTGCACACCTATTTCTCCAGCTCCCCGGGCGCTTTCGGGCTGCTCACTGCACCACCTGGTAGGTGGTTGGGTTAAATGCAGAGACGAATTTCGTCTGTGTATGGGAAACATACGCAGATGACAGGAAAAGACATTATTATTATTATTATATACTTACTGTGTACATTAACTCATATGCTGCTGTGCCACTCTTTGCAAATGTCAATGCTAGAACCTTCAGTTTATTTTATAGATATACTTTTTATACTTTTTATACTACTATGAAAAAACTCAGGACAGTATTACACTTTTATTATTTCATTTTATGCTTATGTTCATTGGGTGTTTGGTGTTTTAGGGGTGTTTGGTGTTTCAGTGTTGGTGTAAATTTTCATACTTTTATACTACTATGAAAAAACTCAGGACAGTGTTACACTTTTACTATTTTATGCTTATGTTTATTAAATGTTTTAGTGTTTAGATGGTTACTGTTGCACCGAGGGACTGAGAGAAACGCAATTTCAATCCTGTGTATGTCCTGTACATATTGCAGTTCTGACAATAAAGTTGACTTTGACGTCTCCCACTTCTAGTGGTCATTTTTTTAAATAATGTTTTAAATTGCGACTATTTTTTATAAAAACTGTATTTAACTTGCAGCAATGCCTCTGTTGATTCTTACAAACTTATCTGTGCAAAGAAGGGCCTAAGGCCCTCCACATATAATGAAAGTTGTACCTTAGGTCACAAACTGGCGTTGCTGGTAGAATTTAAGACAGTGGCACATGCTTGCAGAAATTTGTTTTACTGATTTGAATAGGGCTAGGGAGAAGGTTTTTCTTTCTTTTTTTTTTT
Source organism: Garcialebias charrua (assembly GCA_038048925.1). Lineage (NCBI taxonomy): Eukaryota > Metazoa > Chordata > Actinopteri > Cyprinodontiformes > Rivulidae > Garcialebias > Garcialebias charrua. Next base: position 29,040 of record JBBPBX010012585.1, read on the forward strand.
TTAAACTGAAACAGTAGCAGGTTCGACAAGGGACACGGAGTCTGATCAATCTGTGGTGGAACATGAAAGGAACTCTACGCTGTGGAACCATGGAGGAGCAACTTCAGGAGCTGAAGGACATGATGCATCACCTTCAGGTGGTGAACCAGAAACTTCAAGAAAAGTTTATGACTGATCATGACTCTTTACCTTCTACCTCTAGTGGTGTGACAGGAAAGGGTCGCCAACCTGTCTCTGCGGGGGAAGTGCCAGTAATGGAGCGGCTCTTTTACATCCCAAGAGAACGTAAATGTCCTGTTTTTAGAGGTACTGTTGGGATCGGGGTTATGGACTGGATAGAGGAGGTTCGATCCAGTGTACGGGCTGGACATCTATCTTCTCTAAAACAAGCCTATTTTGTGTTTGATCACCTGGAAAGTGTACTTGAGCTAAAGAGGAAATACGATATAGGCCCCGGGCTGACAGAGAGGACCCTGAACGCATTTTTGCAATTTTACAAGAACTGTATGGTTGCTCTAAGTCTTGTGTAACTTTGCAGGAAGATTTTTTTCTAGAAGACAGGAAGAGGGTGAATCATTGAAGGAGTTTTCTCATGCACTGTTTTGTTTAATGGAAAAGATTACTGCCAATGCACCAAACACTGTTGTTAATAGTGCCATGCTTTTGAGAGACCAGTTTGCTGAACAAGTCCTTGATCCTACCTTACGTAGAGAATTGAAAAAACTATTTAGACTCTAAATCGACCAGTAATGCCTCCGCGATCGACCGGTCGATCGCGATCGACGTAATGAGCAGGTCTGATTTAGAGAAAACCCAGAGCGTACGCTTTTGGACATTAGGAAGGAAGCAATTAGGTGGGAACAGGAGGGACAACCAGCTGAAGTAAGAAAAAGGAGCTACTCTGTACCATCATATTGTGCATTACACAGATCCCAAAGCAGTAGACCAGATTCAGAGGTTGTCTCAGGGTCTTCTGATTTGTCAGAAATAAAGGAAATGTTGTTGAAGCAACAGGATCAGATTAATCTGCTCTCTCAAAATGTGTTACAGTTGCAATCCATCTCAAGGTCCTCACATCGGCCATATTTGAACAGAACAACCCCCATTATTTGTAGGCGCTGCCAGAAACCTGGTTATATAGCCAGAAACTGTAATCAACATGTGTTACAGTGACAATCCATCTCAAGGTCCTCACATAGGCCACATTTGAACAGAACAACCCCCATTATCTGTAGGCGCTGCCAGAAACCTGGTCATATAGCCAGGAACTGTAATCAACAGAGGATGAACCCCGGGGCGCAACTACATATTTTTGAGGTGGATGCGAAAACATCAACGGCGCCCCCCCCTCCCCGCGCGCTCCTTTTACCTGCCGCCTCATACAGCTTTCCTCCCTTAGTCATGCACTTAGAAAATACAGTAGCAATATTACAGATTTTTTTATGTTACATATCATATCAGGTGATAATTTCAATGATAAACAAATAAGAAGTTTAATAAAGTAAAAATGTATAACAGTAGTGGTAATCAGTGCTCAACATTTTATGTAGTGAAAATATGAAATCTTAACAGCCTGGAGTCCATGTCAGAGTTTTAACATTTATGACATTTAAACTGTTACTTTCCGTGAAAGAAGACAATGAAAGATGGTCATCAGAAATTCAAACCATCATGGTATACAGTATAGGTTTTTGTTGCCTCCCTAATGTAATTATTCCTACCTGATGTCATCACTTGTCTCCTCTATCACTGACCTCGTGTCTGTCTCCTTCACCCTTTGTCTGTGGCATTCTGCACTGTCATATGGTCAAAAAAGCATATATTAGTTGTAAAAATTACAGATAATAATAATAATAATAATAATTAATTCAATTTATAACGCACTTTTCATTACTGAAAATCTCAAAGTGCTACACATATATTGAATGCTACACACATTCATAAACCGGTGGCGGCAGACTACCATGCAAGGTGCTTTCCAGTCCTACCGGGAGCAACTCAGGGTTAAGTGTCTTGCCCAAGGACACAACGACACATGGTGCGGGTCCCGGGAGTCGAACCGCCAACTTTCCGATCGGGAGACGACTGCCATTACCACTACACCACGGCCGCCCCAGATCTTAATACAGTTTTTAAAAATAATGTTTACACGTTATTGCTTGGGATTAAGTAGCTATTCCATCACTTCCACCTGCATTAGACCAACCTGTTGCCTTCCCCAGTCTGTCCTGATTCTTCCTCTGTCATCTTCTCTTCCTTCTCTCCATCCTCACTGCTGAGTGACATTAATTTTGTGTTAAGTGGGTTTAAAAATACAGCAGTCAAACCACAATAGAAATGAAACTTTAATTTAAATGATCTCCTTGTTGGATAACAGTTACTGACTGGACATTTCATCTGATCTGACTTACCAGATACATCACAACACACACCACTGTAGTGATATTAAATAAGACATTTAAACTCAAGTGTCCCTCTGCCAAAAAGGTTGGTAACATGGGTCACCAACCTTTTTGAGTCTCAGGGCTATAGTGACACTGAGGACTAATTTGTCTGATACACACATAAACTTGTACAACTCATCTTTAATTAAAGAATCAATAATAATAAATGTACATATGAGTGAATAAATTGCAGCACTGCATTGGAACATAGCTGGGAACTGCCACCACAACAGTTTAGCTTGTGTTAATGTTTCCTGAGTTTTATTTAGGTCATTCTTACACTTAGTGTGTGGATGTGTGGGACATGTATAAAATATTCATAAAAATATTAAACAAATCACGTCTTTAGGGGAGGCAACATTTATTTAACAGCCAAATATGGGACGATTCCTATTAGGCGAGCTTTAGCTAACCTGAATATTTTACAACCCTCCTGTCCTGCTAATACACTGACAGTACTTACCTAATATCTTTTAACCACATTGAAAGGCTTTTTTTTCATCCTTCCAACAACTTCCTTTTCCTGTTTTGCGCCCTGGATAGTTTTTCTGCCGCTCCAAAGTCAAGTGCACGAGTGAAAAAATAAATAAATAAATAAATAACGTGCCTGTGTGCGTTCTCTAGGGGTGCGTGTTCACAGCACCTGTGTGTGAAGGGAGAGCAGAGAGATAGGAGGAGGGAGGTGAGGGAGCAGGGGGGGGGGCGCCTAAGCAGTGCTGTTTCCCTGTTATTGATCATTTCATGCAGTTAAAGAAGATGCCTGCTAGAAAAACATTTTTTCTAGAGACGGTTTTGGCGCCCCCTGTAGGGCAGCGCCCGTATGCCTTGCATAACCTGCATAGTGGCGATTTGCGACCCTGGATGAACCTCGTCCCGCAGCATCCAACTCCACTACAAGGAGAGGCTGCGGCTGCTTACCACCAAGCGGGAAAGCAGCCAAGCTGTACAGATGTAACCCAACATGTGCTCCAGGCTGCAGTGTCCATTTTCTCCACCCATGCCCCTAAGGACATCATCACCCTCTAAGAAGCTGATCCTACCATAAGTGGGTTTTTTTAAGTCGTGAAGGACACAGAAACGTCCAGATAAAGCAGAAAGGCCCAGTTTCTCCCCAAAAGTCCTGGAGCTACTTCGACAGTGGAACAAAGTGGTCCAGCTGAATGGCCTGTTACATCGCCGTACACAATGTCCTGATGGGGGTGAGGATGTTCATCAATTGCTGCTGCCTGAGTCCTTGAAGGAGGAGGTGATGAAACAGCTGCACCAAAGTCATGGGCATCAGGGAGTGGAGCGCACCACTGAGCTCATTAGGGAATGGTGCTACTGGCCTCTGATGCACAAAGAGATTAGAGATTGGTGCCAACAATGTGAACGCTGCACCTTGGCCAAAGCAACACCCCCCCAGGCTGTAGCAACCAAAGACCAGAGGGCCTCTACAGTTGCTTTTCAAGAGACTGGAGAAAGCTTGGGCCCCCTCCGATGGACGACAAGGAAAATGGCCGGTTATCATTCAAACCCCCATCACCTTCCAGAGAGGCCAAGATGTAAGGTCAAAGAGGCTACAGTCTCTCGGATCACTGGTGCTGATAGCAGTGTGGCTGATATTTTTCGACCATGGTGTTAGTGGGGTACAGTATTTATATGCTGACGGACTGTCAACACAAAAAGTTGGGGTAGATTGTAGCTGGGGCAGCTTGTCCCTGAAGTACGGTGCTGCACTCTTGCCCATATATGGAAGACGCCGTGATAGAGCGCAGCTGGTCTGTTAGGGAGACAGGTAATCAGCATTTACATTTAAAAGTAGGTAGATCACAAAGGAGATCAGATTCCAGGCTGATGCTGATGACTCGTGCAGATGTGACATACTGCTAGAGAGTGGCATACAGAGCACTGATCTCACTTTAGAGAAGGCTGCCCTGCTACTGTTTCAGTTTTGATTTATTTTTAATTGTAATTTTTGGAAGGGTTTTAACTATTTTTTTAGTGTTAAGATTCATAGATGTCTCCCACTTCTAGTGTGGTCATTTTTTTAAATGATGTTTTAAATTGTGACTATTTTTAATAAACTGTATTTAACTTGCAGCAATGCCTCTGTTGATTCTTACAAACTTATCTGTGTAAAGAAGGGCCTAAGGCCCTCCACATATAATGAAAGCTGTACCTTAGGTCACACAACATATTTATGGATTTTTCCACTTTATTTGACAAATATGGACTGATGTGACTTATAGGAAGAGGAATACAGTAAATAATGTCAACGGAGTCAATGGAGGGAAGGAAAGTGACAGTTACAAGGCGTTTCCTAGTATTCAGTTAGACAGGATCTGTTTCTGAAAAAGAAAACCAGTTTAACTTTCAGTTAAAATACATAAATAAAAACTGAGAATCAACAAATCCCCAAATATTTGTAGGAACCAACAAACTCAATAGGGTTTGTTTGTCAACAACTTAATTAATATATTCCCCTTTATTGATCAGAACTCAATCAGTGAAGAGGAATCTGTTAATTACAGGGAAAATCAATACCAAAACAAATTAATATTCATGCAAAGGAGACCAAAGTTGTATGACATTTTATTACATTAACATTTAATCAAACTGAGAATCAATTCACATCAATAGTAGAAGTATAAATGCAAATATATCCAAAATAACAGATTATTTAAAACAGTTAAACAGAACTTTTACATTAATAGCACTGTCAGAGACATGGCTTAATGATGAAAACAAAAATAATGTTCACATCGAAGGATATGAATTATATCATTTAAACAGAAACAATAAAAAAGGTGGTGGAGTAGCTCTATTTGTCAAAAATGAAATAAAGTGTAGAATAATTAATGAAATGTCAATAATTGTTGACAATCTTATGGAAATAATAACAATAGAAATATTAAACGAAAATGCTAAAAACATATCCATAAGTTGTGTATATCGATCACCAGGATCAAATATAGAAATATTCACCGATAAAATCATACAACTATTGGAAAAGAGTTTAAATAAAAAAGTTTTCTTGTGTGGAGACTTTAATATTGACCTGGGAAATAAAACAGATTCAAATAACATCAGCACATTTCTAAATTCAATGTATAGTTTAAATCTGTATCCGTTAATATCAAAACCAACAAGAATTACAACTCATAGTGCTATGATAATTGACAACATTTTCACAAATATAACAAATGGGGATATGACAGGTGGTGTGGCTGCTTCCAACTGACGAAACATCGGCACAGATTCTTTATTAGCAGAGAGGATGGTTGCACAACGGTTTTCCAACTGACGATACACGGACACGGCCTTTTGGTGTAAACTGGCGCTTTAATGAATGCCGTGAAAACTACAGAAATAAGACAGACAGTACAAAATAAAATGTAAAACAGTAAATCAGTAAAAACAGTAAAACAGTAAAAACAGTGAAACAGTAAAACATGCTTTAACAAAAAATACCTCGTGGCCGCTCGTCGCTAAAGAAGTCCTAGGCAAACTTTTCTTGTCCTATACAGTACATTCTAAATAAACATAAAATATTAGAACATCATGACTGAAAGATGTACAATATTTACAACAGTTATAAATACCTTCAGTCATATACATTCTTCAGTCCTATACATTCTTCAGTCTTATACATTCTTCAGTCAGTGAACCACCAAGGCTGCTGCGCGTCTGTCGTCTCTAGGCAACCGCTCATGTGTGTGGAGCACAGAAAATCTAGCCCCTCCCCTTCGTTCACACAGATCTTGTGACAACGGCATTAACAGAACAAACCCTCACAACAGAACAAATGCATCCTGCACAAATATCACACTTTCAAAGCATAAACTAAACAAACCAAAACCAAAATATTCTAACTACTGAACAACAAATATTAATTCTTCTTTTAATACATAAATCATTTCAGTGACAGTTACACTCCCACCAAAATCACCAATTGGTTCTCAATGTGATTTTTTTTTTTTTTAAAGAGTGTCAATCTTAGTCTATTTACTGTGCGTGTCAGTCTCAAGTAAGGTCACTACCTTGTGAATAGGTCTTTCTAAGTATATTAAACTTGTCAGTGGTTTTCCTTTGTCAAATGTAGTTTCACTAGTCTTTAGTTTCACTTTTCGAGCCTGCTGTCTAGACTTTCTAGAGTCTCTGCTGCTAAAGCTAGTTTCCATTTACATCTTGAGGTATTATCCTCTTGTAGGGTCACAATGTCGTTCGCTTGCATGTTCCATGAAACTTTCTGCCATTTCTGTCGCCTTTGGAGGTTTGTGGCCTTTCTATACCCTCTACACTCGTTACAGTGGTAGATGTGCGAAGAGACCATAGTTCTTCATCCTAAAATCCATATGCCATTTGCACGCAGTTCATTCATAGTCATGCCTCTTCCTTGGTGATGTACACATTCATGGTAGTGCTTGATGAGGAGGGCTGACACATGGGCTTCTTTGGGAAGAATTGCGGGGTGTTTGACATGATGATGTAAGGCTGATTGGGACAATCTTCCTCCCACCCTGAGAACATTAGACTTATCTAAGAAAGCGTCTAGCTGCTTTAGTCTGTTATGCTTGGGTAGAGAACTTTCTTTCTGGGATTTGATTTTCTGTATTTCCTCAACGAAAGCTTCTCCTTGCACTAGCTTGAAAATAAATACTTCTGTGTCTCTTCTCTCTTCAAGATATGTTGTTTTGTTTGTTCTTTGTTGAATACCTTTAAACTCTTTGATGAATCGTTTGAGCCTGGCGATGGCCTTTATAGCTCTCGACCAATCAGAAAACTTTGTTAAACGCTCTAGAACTGGGTTCACTTCTTTCGACTGCACTGCGTGGGTATGACCTTTACGGAGTTCGGGATCTGTTCTTTCGACTTCTCCTAACATTTCCTCTTTGACTGGAAGATCTTGTTTCCAAAGGAAGTCGGGGCCTTTCAACCAGTTTGATTCCTTTAGCTGAACAGCGGTTAGACCCTTTGAGGTCTGATAAGCTAGATTTTCTGTTTTGGGTGGTAATGGGAGTTTGTAGTGCCCATTTTTCTTTCGTTTGTTGCCTTTGGTCACCTTTGACCTAAACATGTCTTCCTGTGAGACTGGGTGGTTGTCTGTTGCGTGCTTACGAAGATCCGGTTCTAACGTCTTTATCACATCAATTGGGCTAACTTCCTTTACTTGTGTGTTACATACAAAATGAACATGTTGTTTGGGTTCAACTGCTGATTGTGGCACAGGGGTTTCTTCACGAACAATAACTCTGTGACTTGTGCTGATGACGTCTTTATGATCTTGAACTTGAGGCAAGCCGCCAACTATGCTCCAACCGAGATCGGTTAACTGTGCGTAAGGTTGGTTCTCTTTGCCTGCAAGAACTTTGCGTGGTAGGAGGGCTTGTTGACAGTTATAGCCGATAAGTAGACCAACTTTGCATTCTAGCAAAGGAGGTAACTTATCTGCCAGCCTTTCAAGGTGAGGCCACTTTAGGGCGGTTTCAGACGTTGGAATATGTGATCTGTTGACAGGGATAAACTTTCTTGTATAGACTGGAGGCAATGTGATTCTCTTTTCATGTTCATATCCTCTAACTTGTAGGTCAATCAGCTTGTCACATGGTATAATTGTTGACTCGGCAGACATAGTTGACAGTCTCAGATTGACTTTACCTTTATCTGTGTCAAGATCTTGAGCTACTTCATCCAAGATGAAGGATGTATCACTCTGTGAGTCGAGGAGGGCATATACTAAAACTTCTTTGTTTGGGTGAATTTTTGATGAAACCCAGACAGGTACTATAGAGGAAGTTAATGTGCCTGAAGTCGATCGGGTTACTCTATTAGAGATCGCTGGTTCAGCTTCTTCTTTATCTTGAGTGTTATCACTTGTTGCAGATATTACCCTTTTACGTTCAACGAACTTGTCGTCGTGTAAACATGTAGGATGTTTTCTTTGACATTTTTCGCACGTGCTCCTAGTATCACATTCCTTCGAACGATGTCCTCTCTTTAAACATCCAAAACACAGCCTTTCTGCTTGTACAAACTTGATACAGTCTTGAACAGGGTTTTCTGTGAATTTGAAACATTTATCGAGTGTGTGACCATTTTCTTTGCAGAAAATACAGGTTACAGTAAATATGTGGCTTGAGTTTGTTGTTAATGTTTTTGCTTGAATGACTTGGCTTCTTGAGTGTTTGCGTTCACTCATTTCCAAATCTTTTAGAGCTTGTACTGAGGCAATGGGATCACAAGCTATGTCAGCTTCAGTGGATATAAAATCAACAAACATGTGAAAGGATGGGTACCTTTCATCGCCAGCCCTTCTTGTTATTTCCATAGCTGTCCGGCTCCATCTTGTAGTCAGCCACTCTGGAAGTTTTAGCAAAAGTTTCTGAATTTCCATACAGTCATTGAGAACTTCTAATGCTGTTATATGTGACATTGCAGCTTCACAAGTCTTAAGGAAGTCAGCAAACTCTCTCAACTCACTTCCATCTTTGGAGTTTATTTTAGGCCAATTATTAAGTTTGTCTCTGAAACATTTTCCTATGGTGAATGGACTTCCAAAACGCTTTTCTAGCACCTTCCAAGCTGAATCGTATGCTTCGTCTGTGCCCACTAGGAGAAGGCCTTCAATTGCTCTCTTTGCCGGTCCACCAAGGTACTTTCTGAGATAATAAAGTTTCTCGTTCTTGGGAATGTTTTTTCTTTCGATCAGGATTTCAAATGACAACTGCCAGTCTTTAAACTTTAAAGGGTCGCCAGTGAACAATGCAGGTTCTGGAGTTGGAAGGCGATTAGCATTTATTGCTTCTGCTAGTATGCTAACTAGCTCGTAATTTAGCTGTTGCTGAATTGCAACGGAGGAGGCTTGTGTGGCTGGAGGGATGAATGGTGGGCTTGATGCTTGGAGTGTTTGGTTTGTGGTGGCCTCAGATTGTTCACCAGGATCTGGTTGAGCTTGGTTTATGATTGTAGAAATGTGCAACACAGGCTCAAAGGGAGCTTGTGTGACTTGTGGGATGAATGATGGGCTTGATGCTTTGAGTGTTTGGCTTGTGGTGGCCTTAGGTTGGTCTTTAGGATTTTGTTGAGATTGGTTTACGATCACAGGAATGTGTGGTATAGATCTGGGGCTCGTAGCATTGTGGGCTTGGGTCAATCTTGGAGCCTGAAAGCGAACGTGTGTTACGGTAGGAATTGCTTGAATTTCACTTTCTGTTTTAATACTGCGTAGTAAACTCCGACCTTCAGAAATACTTTCACCTTCATCATAAACCTTTGCTCGAGCCTTTGCTGCATTCAGTTTTTTAACTTCTTCCAAGCGTGCAATCCTTCTGCGTTGTTCTTCCATTAGTTGCTGTTCTTCTAGATTCTGCTGGTCAATTACTCATTGTCTTTCGAGATTCTGCTGGTCAATTACTCGCTGTCTTTCGAGCTCGGCTTGCTTTTCTTCGAGCTGTCTTTTGAACTTCTGACGTTCTAACCTTTGTAGTTCAGCTGCTTCCTTTTCTTGCTCCTCCATTACTGCTAATACTTCTTTGGATGCAGCTGCCTCTGCCTCTGCTTCCAGTCTCTTGCTTAATTGTGAGCATGATTGGAATGAACTACCTTTAGACCTTTGTGATCTTGACCTTGACGTAGTGCTTTCAGATCCTAAGCATGACCCTACATCTGGCCACGGATCTTCGCTTTCTACGAAGTCTCCCTGTAGCTGTTTTTCAGCTCTTTTGACAATGTATGTTGAAAGTGAAGTACATGCATCAACTTTACGCCTTGTGTCTGCATCAGGAGGTTGCATTTGTCGTATTTGTTCGTAGATGGTTTGAACGTTTGTGCAGGTGGCGTTTAAGTCTTTAATCAGCTCCTTTAATTCACTGTCAGAAGCTTTCCTACTTAGTGTTGCTTTGATCAGTTTTACTTCACATTTCCATCTTTCAAAGGCGACTACATATTTGTTTTGAAGGCTCCTGAGTTTCTCCTCTTGAAGCTCTTTGCCTCCTTCTGTTAATGTTCTTAGCCTTTCACTTCTACGAACAGTCTGTGTGTCTGGGATTTGCTCATTAACATTTTCTTCTACTTCAGTATGTGATACAGCATGGAGCCCTTTATGATCCTTGTCAGTCATCTTGTGAGTTTGGATAGATTTCACTCAATTTGCTATGTTTAAATTACAATATTCCTTCAAACATGTAACTTACAACTTAACTATTACTTTGTGATTACTGTTACTTTATACTTCAACTGTAATGAGCTTCACTCTTAGTACAGATGTGCTTCAACTTCAGGAACCTTGTAAATTTCACACTTAGTTAGATTTTAAGCAAAACACAAATTATTTTCTTAAACAACAATACATTACTTTGAATTTCAGTAGAAATTAATTATTCTTTGACAAAGTTGTTATAGAGACCTATTGTGGCTCTGAACTTAACTTTTAACTTAGCCACTTATTCTATTTCAACACTTTTGTTAATCTCCACCTTAATCAATTACTTTCACTGGGCTTGGTTGCTTGTGAGCGTTGAGCTTAGACAGTGGCGCCCCCTTGTGTTTGCACCACTGCAGTACCATCCCTCAGCTGTAGACGTCTTTTCCTTCTTGCCGGGCACGGTGGCGGTTGAGTTTTCACTGTGGCTGCTTCCAACTGACGAAACACCGGCACGGATTCTTTATTAGCAGAGAGGATGGTTGCACAACGGTTTTCCAACTGACGATACACGGACACGGCCTTTTGGTGTAAACTGGCGCTTTAATGAATGCCGTGAAAACTACAGAAATAAGACAGACAGTACAAAATAAAATGTAAAACAGTAAATCAGTAAAAACAGTAAAACAGTAAAAACAGTGAAACAGTAAAACATGCTTTAACAAAAAATACCTCGTGGCCGCTCGTCGTTAAAGAAGTCCTAGGCAAACTTTTCTTGTCCTATACAGTACATTCTAAATAAACATATAAAATATTAGAACATCATGACTGACAAATGTACAATATTTACAACAGTTATAAATACCTTCAGTCATATACATTCTTCAGTCCTATACATTCTTCAGTCTTATACATTCTTCAGTCAGTGAACCACCAAGGCTGCTGCGCGTCTGTCGTCTCTAGGCAACCGCTCATGTGTGTGGCAGAGCCATATATATAGAGAGTTCTGACACTCTTTGAAGTCGCCGACAGGCGGTCAATCGTTCCAAACAACGGCTATGGAAACCTTGTGGAGCTGCGCCCTCTGGCGGCGACAGAGCGCTACTGCAGGCAGCTTCAGACTGTAACCAGAGCCATGGAACGAATCGCCCCCTCCATGACCCACGTGACTTCCGCATTCCATTCTTACAACGGAACTCGATGGAAGTGTCGCAACTCTCACTTTATATGGCTCTGGTGTGTGGAGCACAGAAAATCTAGCCCCTCCCCTTCGTTCACACAGATCTTGTGACAACGGCACTAACAGAACAAACCCTCACAACAAAACAAATGCATCCTGCACAAATATCACACTTTCAAAGCATAAACTAAACAAACCAAAACCAAAATATTCTAACTACTGAACAACAAATATTAATTCTTCTTTTAATACATAAATCATTTCAGTGACACTTACAAGCAAGCTCTAAGTTATTACATCTGTTTGTTGTACATCATACCTAGGGGTTGAAGTATTTTACTCAATATGTTTATAGGAGCCAAGATAGTCTAGTGGCAGGGCTTTTGACTACGGATCCGAAGGTCGCGGGTTCGCGCCCCGGCCACTACCCAGCTTGGGGTGTCTATGAGTGCACACCTATTTCTCCAGCTCCCCGGGCGCTTTCGGGCTGCTCACTGCACCACCTGGTAGGTGGTTGGGTTAAATGCAGACGAATTTCGTCTGTGTATGGGAACATATGCAGATGACAGGAATAGACATTATTATTATTATTATATGTAATAAAAATATACTACACCTTTGCAGTGTATGTGGATGAGGGGAAAATGCAGAGAATCCCTCAGGTAACTGTAGGCTCTGATCTGTAAATCAAACTACATAGTAAGCTTCCTAGAAATAAATACCTAAAGTCTGACAAAGAGTTTAAATGTAACATAACAAAAATTCTAAGTTGTAGTATTAATGTATTTACCTGAATGTAAGTCAAGCCTTTCTTTCAGCTCCTCATTTAGAAGGTTCTTCCTCTTCAGATCCAGCAATGATGACAAAATATAAATGATCAAATAACCAAAACTATTGTTCAATCTAACTTGTGAAAGGTAATCCCATGTGATCTACTTTTAACACTGCGCTGGTTACTGCAACCATAAGCTGCACAAAATACGGGCATAGTAACTCGCCCTGTGTTTACTCCTGTTGGCTCGGGAAACCCCCATCCAATATGGCAGCGCTGCGCGATGCGATTCTGCCCACCATGAGGTATCTAGTGTTTACATAATATCTATGGTTAAAATGGCTACAGTATATCGTCTATATCACGTATCTATATACATGGAGTTTAACCATAGATATCATATATCGTGTTCTATATATGATATCTATGAGTTTAACCTCCTGCTGTCGCGCGGGCTCCCACTCGCCCCCTCCTTCTCCTTCACTGAACACAGACCCAGCCCCTCCTTCCTGCCTGCAGGAGAGCGGAGCCGCGGCAGATATGAAGAGCAACGCAGCTGCTGAGGGGAAAAACCATAGATATAATAAACACTAGATAAGACATCCCCGCTGTTGGCCAATGGAGACCGACATCGTCAGACGGCGGCCATCTTGGTACAGACAGAACGCCCACTCTTAACATGAATGTGAATGGTGAATTTACTATTAAAATAACCATAACTTGCTTAATTTTCAACCGATTTTAAAACGGTTTGGTTTGTTATAAATGTGAGAGATGTTGTTATAATATGGTATACTTAAGATGGACGTTCACATGAAAATAACGTTATGTAGACACTGTATTGGACTAGCAATATACACAATAAGATTATATTTACATCTATTTCTAAATACATGTTTATTTCCAGCTAAATTAACTGACATATAATAATAATAATAATAATGAATTCAATTTATAACGCACTTTTCATTAATGAAAATCTCAAAGTGCTACAAGGAGCAACAGAATTAAATGACAATAAAACAAATAATAAAACAATTAAAATCAATAACAATATCAGCTAAGATCAAAAGTAGAATCATGAGGAGGTAGAGTATGCTTGGTCGAAAAGAAAGGTCTTCAAGCCGCTCTTAAAGTCAACCACAGACTGTGGGGCTCTTAGACAGTCAGGAAGAGAGTTCCACAGGCGGGGGGCAGCCACACTGAAAGCCCGGTCTCCCATGGTCCTTAATTTGGTTCTCGGAATGTGAAGGAGATTGCTGTTCTGTGACCGCAGCGAACGGGTGGATGAGTATGGAATAAGAATATCCTTCAGATAATCTGGTGAAGTTCCGTGTAAGCATTGATGTGTAATGAGAGCAGTTTTGTACTGAATTCTGTAGGCGACAGGAAGCCAATGAAGGTTATGGAGAATGGGCGTAATATGTTCAAATTTACGAACTCTCAACAAGATCCTTGCTGCACTGTTTTGAATATATTGAAGTTTCTGAAGGTTTTTGCCAGGGATTCCAATAAACAGGGAGTTGCAGTAGTCGAGCCTGGAGGAGACAAAAGCATGGACGAGCTTCTCAGCATCGGAAAAAGTTAGGGATGGGCGAAGTCTGGAGATGTTTCGAAGATGGAAGAAGCAAGTTTTAAACAGATGCTTAATGTGATTTTCAAATGTAAGATATGTTACAATGCTAATAAATATTTAACACTATTTCATCATAAATAGCATTATTATTAGTGGTATGAAAATAATTTATGCCAATTTTTTCCCTACACATGCAAATATTATGTAATATTAAATACATTATTACACAAACCTTGGTCAATATGTGTAGTTTATTTTTTTTAGATACATGAAAAGATTTAATAATCGGGAAATATAAATAAACAAACAAACAAACAGAAATAAACATCTGATAGTGTGACAAGACTCTCAGTCCCTCGGTGCAACAGTAACTATTTAAACATTAAAACACTGAAACATATAATAATAAACATAAGCATAAAATAGTAAAACTGTAACACTGTCCTGAGTTTTTGCATAGTGGTAAATGAGTATGAAAATTTACACCAACTCTAAAACTAAAACACTAAACATTTAATGAACATAATACTGTCCTGAGTTTTTGCATACTAGTATAAAAAGTAAAAAAGTATAAAAAGTACAGTATAACTATAAAATAAACTAAAGGTTCTAGCATTGACATTTGCAAAGTGACAAAGCAGCATATGAGTTAATGTACACAGTATATGCATGAGGTAGTAGTTCATGTTGTTATAGAGTGGCATATGTGGTAAGGCACATTGGGCATCCTTAAATAAGGCTAGTCAAAGAATACTGTATGTGTATCAGCAGTGGTGTAGATATAAAAGTAGTGTAAATGTAAACAGTAGTAATAAATGTAAGCAGTAGTAATAAATGTAAATAGTATTAATAAATGTAAACATTGAATGTAAACAGTAGTATGTAAACAGAGAATGTAAACAGTATTATGACTATAGGCAGTGATGTAATACAAACATTAGTGCAAATATGAGTAGTGCAAACAGAATGAGCACATGACCGAGAGTTTAGTGAATAACCCGTTTGATGACACAGAGTCCAGTGTTAAAATCTTTGTGTTTTTGGAGCTAATGCCCTTTAAAAAGGACTGCCTTGGTGAGCTTCTGTCTCATGTTGCCACTCTGTAAACGCAAATTATTACGTCTATTGGAGCATCCATAGGCTGCACAAAAGTCAGGCATCTTGTCAAAGAGTATTTCTGTAAAACACAAAGCAGTAATTAGTGTTGAACATACCAAACCGCTTGGAAATCATGTGCAGCTTTAGTTCAGTTAAAAACAAAGAGCTAGTGAAGAATGCTAGGGAAATATTTGGAATACTAGCTAGCCCTTAATCAAAGGCTCTTGTTAATAGTCTGCTAATAAATACAGTCATGATCAAGATAGTCATTTAGACAAAAGATTAGTTTGTTATAAAATAGTTATTGGTGTAATAAAAACAGAATTTAAATTCTAGATTCTCGATGAGTGTGACACCCAAAACACGAATAAAACCTTTTAAAAAAGACGAAACTGCTGTCTGATTACCAAAGAAATCATAGCCACGTTAATAACGTTTTTTTTTTTAAATAAACCGTTTGTAAATCCGTCAAGATTACAGCGAGTTAAGCGTATTTTTGTTTGTTTCCACAGCTGCAGCTAATGTTGCTGTCTGTGGCAAGATGGCTGCCGCTTGACGACGCCGGTGTGATGCCGAGAAGAGCATGCCTGTCATGGATTGCATCCCCTGTCGCGGGAACGCGCATGGGGCTCCGCCCATTGCTCAGCTGCACCCATAGGTGTATATATTATCTGTGGCTGCATCGCTCTCAAGCTACAGCAGCAGATGAGGAAAAAACGGATATAAATATAGAAAAACGGATATAAATATGACTGGCGAGGCAGCTTTTAAACATATTCACAATATAATCGTGTTGTTTTATGGAAGATTAATTTTAGAAAACACGGAAAACTGAAGAATGATTCTGCTCTTCAAAATAAAAGCATAAGAGCGTTATTCAAGATAACTCAACACACCCAAACTTTTGAACTAGTAATAAGCTGGAATGGTCTGAGAGAGAAAATAACACTGTTTAATTTATGCATTATTAAAAACTAATATGTACAACGTGTATAATACATTGTATGTTCCATAATTGTGGCTTAATGTTTTGTTGTTTTTTCCCCTGCAAGCATTTAATCACTATGCACCTGCAAGGCCATTGCATTAATGCATACTATAAACTATCAATAAAGAATAACACCACCATGATTGTTGGTTTGTGTCCCCCTCTTCAGATACTCTAAATAAACCTACTATTGTTCAAGTCTCACTAGAGTCCTTTGTATTTTAACACCACATAAGATGATACAGACAAAATAAAAAACAATCCAGTAGCACAGAGGACATGCATCATCATGTGGAAAAATTGATAACACCTTTAACTGTCTAATTATACCAACAGATCAGAGGGCATCTCTGATCATGTATAAAATGTTACATCTTGTATAACTCTATAAATCTCTGAGTTAGCAGGGGTGGCATATTTCGGCAAGGCAAATTATTAGCCTGCCAGAACATGCATCCCCCTCTATTTTCCACAAATATTCTACAAATTATATGAAAGTCATACCAACACATCAGAGGACATCTCTGATCATGTATAAAATGTTACATCTTGTATAACTCTATAAATCTCTGAGTTAGCAGTGGTGGCATATTTCGGCAAGGCAAATTATTAGCCTGCCAGAACATGCATCCCCCTCTATTTTCCACAAATATTCTACAAATTATATGAAAGTCATACCAACACATCAGAGGACATCTCTGATCATGTATAAAATGTTACATCTTGTATAACTCTATAAATCTCTGCAGGGGTGGCATATTTCGGCAAGGCAAATTATTAGCCTGCCAGAATATGCATCCCCCTCTATTTTCCACAAATATTCTACAAATTATATGAAAGTCATACCAACACATCAGAGGACATCTCTGATCATGTATAAAATGTTACATCTTGTATAACTCTATAAATCTCTGAGTTAGCAGGGGTGGCATATTTCGGCAAGGCAAATTATTAGCCTGCCAGAACATGCATCCCCCTCTATTTTCCACAAATATTCTACAAATTATATGAAAGTCATACCAACACATCAGAGGACATCTCTGATCATGTATAAAATGTTACATCTTGTATAACTCTATAAATCTCTGCAGGGGTGGCATATTTCGGCAAGGCAAATTATTAGCCTGCCAGAATATGCATCCCCCTCTATTTTCCACAAATATTCTACAAATTATATGAAAGTCATACCAACACATCAGAGGACATCTCTGATCATGTATAAAATGTTACATCTTGTATAACTCTATAAATCTCTGAGTTAGCAGGGGTGGCATATTTCGGCAAGGCAAATTATTAGCCTGCCAGAACATGCATCCCCCTCTATTTTCCACAAATATTCTACAAATTATATGAAAGTCATACCAACACATCAGAGGACATCTCTGATCATGTATAAAATGTTACATCTTGTATAACTCTATAAATCTCTGCAGGGGTGGCATATTTCGGCAAGGCAAATTATTAGCCTGCCAGAATATGCATCCCCCTCTATTTTCCACAAATATTCTACAAATTATATGAAAGTCATACCAACACATCAGAGGACATCTCTGATCATGTATAAAATGTTACATCTTGTATAACTCTATAAATCTCTGCAGGGGTGGCATATTTCGGCAAGGCAAATTATTAGCCTGCCAGAACATGCATCCCCCTCTATTTTCCACAAATATTCTACAAATTATATGAAAGTCATACCAACACATCAGAGGACATCTCTGATCATGTATAAAATGTTACATCTTGTATAACTCTATAAATCTCTGCAGGGGTGGCATATTTCGGCAAGGCAAATTATTAGCCTGCCAGAATATGCATCCCCCTCTATTTTCCACAAATATTCTACAAATTATATGAAAGTCATACCAACACATCAGAGGACATCTCTGATCATGTATAAAATGTTACATCTTGTATAACTCTATAAATCTCTGAGTTAGCAGGGGTGGCATATTTCGGCAAGGCAAATTATTAGCCTGCCAGAATATGCATCCCCCTCTATTTTCCACAAATATTCTACAAATTATATGAAAGTCATACCAACACATCAGAGGACATCTCTGATCATGTATAAAATGTTACATCTTGTATAACTCTATAAATCTCTGAGTTAGCAGGGGTGGCATATTTCGGCAAGGCAAATTATTAGCCTGCCAGAATATGCATCCCCCTCTATTTTCCACAAATATTCTACAAATTATATGAAAGTCATACCAACACATCAGAGGACATCTCTGATCATGTATAAAATGTTACATCTTGTATAACTCTATAAATCTCTGAGTTAGCAGGGGTGGCATATTTCGGCAAGGCAACTTATTAGCCTGCCAGAATATGCATCCCCCTCTATTTTCCACAAATATTCTACAAATTATATGAAAGTCATACCAACACATTAGAGGACATCTCTGATCATGTATAAAATGTTACATCTTGTATAAGTCTATAAATCTCTGAGTTAGCAGGGGTGGCATATTTCGGCAAGGCAAATTATTAGCCTGCCAGAATATGCATCCCCCTCTATTTTCCACAAATATTCTACAAATTAAATACAACTTCCATTCCATCTTATTTTTGCTTAGTATCATATGGGATACACTCATTTCTCAATTTTGGATGTTTAAATTTTATGCATCCGGCGTCTCAGGGGGGGAAAGCGGTACGCGACCAACACCATTTATGGTGGGGATGGCGTGCTGTTGACCTCAACTCGGGATGTTGTGAGTCGGTGGGCGGAATACTTCGAAGACCTCCTCAATCCTACTGGCACGTCTTCCACTGAGGAAGCGGAGCCTGGGGACTTTGGGTCGGGCTCTCCAATCTCTGGTGCTGAGGTCGCCGAGGTGGTTAAAAAGCTCCGCGGTGGCAAGGCTCCGGGGGTGGATGAGATTCGTCCTGAGTTCCTTAGGGCTCTGGATGTTGTGGGGTTGTGTTGGCTTACGCGACTCTGCAATATCGCGTGGACATCGGGGGCAGTTCCCTTGGATTGGCAGACTGGGGTGGTGGTTCCCCTATTCAAAAAGGGGGACCGTAGGGTGTGTTCCAACTATAGAGGGATCACACTCTTAAGCCTCCCTGGTAAGGTCTATTCAGGGGTTCTGGAGAGGAGGGTCCGTCGGATAGTCGAACCTCGGATTCAGGAGGAGCAGTGTGGTTTTCGTCCTGGTCGTGGAACACTAGACCAGCTCTACACCCTCAGCAGGGTCCTGGAGGGTGCGTGGGAGTTTGCCCAACCAGTTTACATGTGCTTTGTGGACTTGGAGAAGGCATTCGACCGCGTCCCTCGGGGGGTTCTGTGGGGGTACTCCGGGAGTATGGGGTACCAGGCCCTTTGATATGGGCTGTTAGGTCCCTGTACGACCGGTGTCAGAGCATGGTCCGCATCGCTGGCAGTAAGTCAGGCTCGTTTCCGGTGAGAGTTGGACTCCGCCAAGGTTGCCCTTTGTCACCGATTCTGTTCATAACTTTTATGGACAGAATTTCTAGGCGCAGCCAAGGTGTTGAGAGGATCCGTTTTGGTGGCCTTAGAATCGCTTCTCTGTTTTTTGCAGATGATGTGGTCCTATTGGCTTCATCAGATCGTGATCTACAGCTTTCGCTGGAGCGGTTTGCAGCCGAGTGTGATGCGGCCGGGATGAGGATCAGTTCCTCCAAATCCGAGGCCATGGTCTTGAGCCGGAAAAGGGTAGCATGCCCTCTCCGGGTCGGGGAGGAGGTCCTGCCCCAAGTGGAGGAGTTTAAGTATCTCGGGGTCTTGTTCACGAATGAGGGAAAACTGGAGCGTGAGATCGATAGGCGGATAGGTGCAGCATCCGCAGTGAAGCGGGCGCTGTACCGGTCTGTCGTGGTGAAGAGAGAGCTGAGTCAAAAGGCAAAGCTCTCAATTTACCGATCGATCTACGTTCCCACCCTCATCTATGGTCATGAGCTTTGGGTTGTGACCGAAAGAACGAGATCTCGGATACAAGCGGCTGAAATGAGTTTTCTCCGCAGGGTGTCTGGACTCTCCCTTAGAGATAGGGTGAGAAGCTCAGTCATCCGGGAGGGACTCGGAGTAGAGCCGCTGCTTCTCCACATCGAGAGGAGCCAGTTGAGGTGGCTCGGGCATCTGGTTAGGATGCCTCCTGGACGCCTCCCTGGTGAGGTGTTCCGGGCATGTCCCACCGGGAGGAGACCCAGAGGAAGACCCAGGATACGCTGGAGGGACTATGTTTCTCGGCTGGCCTGGGAACGCCTTGGGATTCCCCCAGAGGAGCTGCTCCAAGTGGCTGGGGAGAGGGAAGTCTGGGCCTCCCTACTTAGGCTGCTACCCCCGCGACCCGACCCCGGATAAGCGGAAGAAAATGGATGGATGGATGGAAATTTTATGCACGTGTCGATTAAACAAGAGCAGTTTTATTTGTTTTCAACACAAAATCAATAGAAAATTTACAAAAATGGAACAACAAAACCGTGTACCATACATAAAAAGGTAGAATAGAACAGTCTAAATAAAAGGCCTAAATGCACATTGCACAGTTATAATCGTCTTCTGTTTGCGTGGTCATCACACAGCCTTGGTGGTACCACCGGTTGCAGCAGTCACAGGCTATCTGTAATTGATAAAATACAAATGCTTATATTACAACATTAAGAAAGATGCATGGAGGTCAAACACATTTGCATTACCCAAATATAAATAAAACAAAATTCAGTAATACTTCATAGCCAGTGCTTACATATGTGAAATTACTTTAAACTACACTGGATTATATGTTAATTATTTTTTTTAAAGATTTGGATTTGTTATCAAAAGTACTTAGCAACCTTTGTTTAAAGATGTCATACAGTTTCATTGAAATCAAATTTCACAAACCCAGGAAGTACCTGGGTTTGGGTACGGGCTTCCCCATGTAGGGGGTATAGAGTGTGCATCGGGATTATGAATGGGACGTGTCGTTATTGTTTGTCTTTGTATGAGTGAGGATAAAGCCTGGACTACACCTCAGCGTACATGAAGTACGCCACTGTACGTGCGCATTTTGTGCGCATGTTTTCGCTGCTATAGCTCGGCTTTTATCAGCTTTCAAACGCTCGCGTTCTCGCTCCAGATCCTTGTTGTAATATGAGCAGCTGCGCGCGGAGGGGACTCAACTGAGCTCGCTGATTGGTCACTTGCTGACACGCCTACTGAAATGATTGACAGCTTTCAGTCAGCTCAGTGAAACCTCGAGAATGCATCATGAGCAGCTCGCTGAAGACCGCTGCGGTGTTCTGATGCGGTGTTTCTACTATATATGTTATAAAAAGTTATCTCAGAAATAAAAATAATAACAGGGAGCGCTTTTCCTGCAGCACACAGTCCACCAGGGAATATTTAAAACATTGCGCACCCAGGTAGGACCTGAATTCATTCATTTCAGTCATCGAGTGAACGGAGGAAGAAGCGGTTACTTGACTTTAGGCAAAAAAACAAAAGAAAAGGCCCGATCAGCGATAAAGAAGGGGAATTTATTTCATTTGTGTAACATACAAAACAGTCCGGCGCCGGGGAAGTTTATGGTCAGACACCGCGCAAGCGTCCGCGGTCGTAAAAAAAAGCTTTGCGCGTACATGCCCTGAGGGGCTACGCGGGGCTACGCTTTTGCCTTGACGTACGTACGTGGCGTATAGGCGTACTCCATGTACGCTCAGGTATATTTCGCCCTTAAGGGTGGGTCTGAGTGAGTGTGTCTGTGTATGAATGTCTAATTGTCAGGCTGGGATTTGGACTGCCCCCTCTCTGTTACATCTAAAGGCTGGAGCAGAGCTCCGCGCTCGAGCGAGCGCGGCGCCCCGCTGTGTGAGCGCCGTGCGTGCGCCGCTGCACAAGCCCTTTGAACGTTCGCGCGAATGCGCCAAGCTCTTTTTTTACGACCGCGCACGCTTGCGCGGTGTCTCACAATAAACTGCCCTGGTGGCGGACTGTTTTGTATGACACACAAATGAATTAAATTCCTCTTCTTTATCGCTGATCGGGCCTTTTCTTTTGTTTTTTTGCCTAAAGTCAAGTAATCGCTTCATCCTCCGTTCACTCCATGACTGAAATGAATGAATTCATGTCCTACCTGGCAGCGCGATGTTTTAACTATTTCCTGGTGGACTGTGAGCTGCTGGAATAGTGCTCCCTGTTTTTATTTTTTTTAAGTTTATATTAACATATACATGTATCCTTCTTGGGGTCTTGGGCTTTGATCGCCCCTTCGTCTGCCTCGGGCCTTGGAGGGACGGATCTCTGATGCTTCACAGTCGCTGCTGAATGTTCTATTGGAGGAACCTTATTCACTTATGCATGCTCACAACCACACACAAATGGATGCAGGGATGTATATGTAGATATCATATGCAGATATGTAGATGGATATGTGATATGAATGCATATGTATGTATACTGTATATATATTTGTAGGTATGGGTATGTTTATTTATAGAAATCTACTGCAAGGTCATGAATATTATTAGTCTTTATGCATGTATGTTTCGTTGCTGTGTTCTGTCATGTGCTTTGCAGGATTGCGGACGGAGGTTGGGTGTGTTTGCCTTGTGCTCTTTTTGTGGATAATTATTGTTTTGTTGTCTTACTTTCTATTTTTTCTTTCTCTCTATTAAAAAAAATACATATTGGTGTGAGAGGATGGCTATAAGGTGAGAAGGGAGTCCATCTATAAATGAAAAATAAAAAAAAATAAAATAAATGTTCACACAATTAAATTTTTTTCTTACCCACAGATTATCTTCCGTGTCGTTGCGCCCACAATGACTGCAGAGGTTCTCCAACGACTCTACAGCAAAATAAATCACAACCTTTAGTGAAAGTTCTCACATGAACATAATGCTTTTTTGTTGGGTTTTCATTTAAAATAAATCATATTGGCATGTTAGACAGGCTGATATTGTGTATATCTTATCTTATCTTGAGACATTTGTCTCAAAACCCATTCGTTAATGTAATGTTTCAAAGAGCACAGCTGCAAAGTCCAATCTTTTTTAATTTATTTTTAGCAAGCCAAGGTGATATAACACTAAAACATTATTTGGTTCCATGACATTTAAATACAACACAGTACTCCAACCACATGTGAATCAAAAATAAAACATTCAAAAGCCACCTGATTCAGACAGAAGTTTGGTCGAAATGTCGACCCGTATGGCATTCACAGCAGCGGTTGAACATGGGAAGTTCAGATCTTTATCTTCCAAGATGCACTCTGCAAACTGTAAACACAAACACTTCAATACCCTGATGCAATAAATGTACATCTCTGTTCACCAACGACACCTGGGACTCAATTTTATTATACACCTTCACTCATAACATCAGAGTCAGAGAGAGTCAGAGAGTCTTTATTGTCATTTGCACCGCATGTGGTACATGTGATGAAAACGAGATTATGTACACGAGGTCCCAGTTACATCCAACAACAAATGAAAGAGAAAAACAGTAATAACATCTAGAACTAACTAAGAAAAACATCAACTAGTAATACACTAAGCCTAATATAGTGGGAATAAACAGCAGCACGAACATGAGTTTGTATGAGCAGATGGTCACAGATGAACACAGATGAACACAGCAACAAGAAAACAGATCAGCATCAGTATGATGTGATATTTTGCAGTGTTTATTTTTTATTTTATTTTTATTTATTCATGAGTCTAACAGCCTCAGGGTAGAAGCTGTTCCTCAGTCTAGTGGTTCTACACTTGATGCTCCTCAACCTCATGACATTCACATATAAGAACTTGGGGTGGGCACTATACCGTATATGGGCGGTAGGATGAAACACTCGCGCCCCCGTGTGTGTGCTCACTTGTAATGATGTATTTGGACAGTAAGGTTTTGTATTAGATTTGTTTTGGAGGGGAAACTGGGTTTATATATATTGTGGTACACAGTTATTCTACATAAAATGATTTAAAAGACAACATTGGAAAAACAAACGACATTAAAACACTACATTATAAAACGTTCCACACCACATATAACATTTGAATAATTCTAGTACAGTTTACATTACATTTGAAAGCCGTACTTACTTTCAAGGAAAACACACCACACGAAACACTGTCTTGTTGGATGGCATGTGGAACAGTGTTGCACGTCCACCTCGACACATTCAGTCCTTTGCTCCTTTATAGAGTTATACAAGATGTAACATTTTATACATGATCAGAGATGTCCTCTGATGTGTTGGTATGACTTTCATATAATTTGTGGAATATTTGTGGAAAATAGAGGGGGATGCATATTCTGGCAGGCTAATAATTTGCCTTGCCGAAATATGCCACCCCTGCTAACTCAGAGATTTATAGAGTTATACAAGATATAACATTTTATACATGATCAGAGATGTCCTCTAATGTGTTGGTATGACTTTCATATGATTTGTGGAATATTTGTGGAAAATAGAGGGGGATGCATATTCTGGAAGGCTAATAATTTGCCTTGCCGAAATATGCCACCCCTGCTAACTCAGAGATTTATAGAGTTATACAAGATGTAACATTTTATACATGATCAGAGATGTCCTCTGATGTGTTGGTATGACTTTCAT
>JBBPBX010012586.1:0-15000 GCA_038048925.1 Garcialebias charrua
TATATATATATATATATATTAGATATACAGTATACATATATATATATACGTATGTGTATGTATATATATACACACACATATATATATACAGCATACATATATATGGTGGGCATAAATACAGTACAGTAATATTATATTAACAAAATACAGTACTAACAATAATATGTTCATCTTACTTGTGAAAAGTTATCCCCCGGTCCCTGACATCAACAGTTTTCCGATTTGAACACGTTAAAGCTGCAGTATGTAGCTTTTTTTATGAACATATTTCTTCACTCTGTCACTACCTCCTGACAGACTGATGTTAGCCAGGTAATCTCTGAAAAAAAATTAAAAAAATATTGTCCCCTTGCTTCTCCAGGTGGTAAATAAGCATTTCTAAAAAGAAAAGGTGACCCGCCATTTTCCAGCCAATAAAAACAGAGTTTGTAACCAGCCAATAAAAACAGAGCTTGAATTTGAATCAGCCAATAAAAACAGAGCTTGAATTTGAAATTCAACAGACCACAAGGGGGCAGAGCCACATATGGCTCTGAGGGGGAGGGATCAGAATGCTTTGCCTGTTGAAAATATTTCTAACTGCTGCAGTTCTACAGAAACTGCATACTGAACCTTTAAGCCGAGCAATGCGGACGCATCTCTGTTGTTTTGGTGCAACAAGGTTCGAGGGTGACAACTCCAAGATGGCTGCCCTAAATCCTGCGCCTGAGCAGGCTATGGGGTATCTAGTGTTATATATGATATCTATGGTTATGTACGTGATGACGTCAAATAAACTCTGCGCATCGTGTGGCGAATCGAATGATTATTAATAGTTTCTCGAACTACTAACAAACTAATAACTAATAAACTAATAACTAATAAACTACTAACAACTAGCATTTAAAGTGTGGATTATTTTCAAAATAATAAAAACACAAACTCAAACACCACTTGTACACAAGATCTTCAAAACAATTTATTTCAATAAATAATATTTTTTCTTACAATAAAATATACGAGAGTTAAGCTTATTTTTGGTGCAATATAGATCTCTAATCTTATACAAACACATTTTTGGTCACAAGAAGCTGGAGATTAAACTGTAGCTTTAGACTGTTTTTTTTAACAAGTTATGTGTGAAACAAACTTTCAAAACAGGCAACTTTGTTGATTCCTATAAATACCATACCATACCAACTTTATTTCTAAAGCACTTTATAAAACCGTAGGACCAAAGTGCTGTACACAAACATAAAATACAGTAAAAAATAAAATACAGTACAAAATTAAAAGGTCAGATAAAAGACTAGCATTTAAAACAGTAAAAAGTTACACACACAAAAACAAATCAAACATCTCGGATCGCGTCAAAAGCCAAAGAGAAGAGATGAGTTTTAAGAAGAGACTTAAAAACTACAATGGACGAGGCTTGTCTTATGTCACTCGGAAGGTCATTCCAGAGTTTAGGGGCAATCACTGAAAAAGCACGGTCACCTCTGAGCTTAAGTCTAGTTTTTGGAATCCTCAGAAACTGCTGGTCAGCAGATCTGAGAGAACGGGGGGGAGTGTAAGTTTGTAGTAGCTCAGTCAAATACGAAGGAGATCGGCCGTTCAGAGCCTTAAAAGCGAACAAAAGTACCTTAAAATGAATCCTATAATACACTGGTAGCCAATGTAAAGAGGCCAAAACAGGAGAAATACTATCAAATTTCCGTGTTCCTGTTAGAAGTCGGGCAGCAGCATTTTGAACTCTTTGCAGCTGTGAAATGCAAGAATCACTTAAGCCAGCATAAAGAGCATTACAATAATCCAGCCGAGTGGTTACAAAAGCATGGATTGCTGTTTCAAAATGTTGCCTTGGGAGAATTGGTTTCACTTTTGCCAACTGCCTTAAGTGAAAAAAGCTAGATCTCACAACTGTTCTGATGTGAGAATCCAGCCTTAGATCTGCATCTATTTTTACTCCCAGATTTGTAACAACTGGCTTTATGTAACGAGTCAGTAGGCAGTCAACAGGCAAAGACTTTCCATAGGAACTCCCAAAAATCACTACCTCTGTCTTGTCTTCATTTAGTTTCAGGAAATTTAGAGACATCCAAGTCTTCAAATCTTCTAAACATAGGAGCAAAGACTGGAGAGAAGTGTGGTCTGCTTTCTTTACCGGTACGTAAATCTGTGTATCATCTGCGTAGCAATGGAAAGCAATCCCGTGTTTTCGAAGGACTGAGCCAAGCGGCAGAAGATACAACAGGAAAAGAACAGGGCCCAAAATTGAGCCCTGTGGAACACCATATGAAAGAGGAGCAGAGGAGGACCTATGGCCATCAAGAGAGACACAAAAAGTACGATTTGTCAGGTAGGATTTAAACCAGTTGAGGGCTGTATGGCCAATGCCCACACACTGTTCTAAGCGTTTAAATAAAATATTGTGATCAACAGTGTCAAAAGCAGCCGAAAGATCCAGCAAAACCAAAATAACATAGTCACCAGCATCTGTTGAAAGGAAAATATCATTAAAAACCTTTAAAAGTGCTGACTCTGTACTATGAAAAGATTTAAAACCAGATTGAAAGACCTCTAAAATGTTATGCTCAACAAGATAAGCCATTAGTTGATCATAGACTACCTTCTCAAGAATCTTAGAAACAAAAGGTAAATATCTGGGTATCCTGATCGATTCACATCTCTCTTTTAAACTCCACGTGGAAAACCTAGTGAAGAAATTGAAAGTTAAACTGGGTTTCTTTTTCAGAAACAGATCCTGTCTATCACTGAATGTTAGGAAACGCCTTGTATCTGTGACTTTCCTTCCCTCCATTGATTACGGTGACATTCTCTACATGAATGCTCCTACAAGCACCCTGCGGATGTTGTCTATCATGGTGCACTAAGATTCATAACTGGTTGTGATTATCGTACCCACCACTGCACCCTGTATTCACTGGTTAACTGGACATCATTAACCTCACGCAGACTCTTCCACTGGTACATTTTCATCTTCAAATCACTTCTTGGTCTGCTGCCCTCATACATCTCCTCCTACATGTCTTTGCGTGAGTGCAGCTACAGTGTGCGCTCTCAGGACATGATTACCTGCAGTGTTCCGTCAGTGAGGACTGAACTTGGAAAAAGGGCCTTCTCCTACTCTGCTCCTGCTTCATGGAATATCTTACAAAAAGATCTGAAGCTCTCGACCTTGACTTCTCTAAATGGTTTTCAGAATCTGTTGGAATCCTGGCAAAAACCAATGCAGATTTGTTCCTGTCTTTGATTTTATACGTCTACCTTATAATGTTTTGCTAGTTTTTTGATACTTTGTTAAAAAAAAAATTTTTTTTGTTTTTTTCTCTCTTTTGTTTTCTATTGTTTATTGTTTGTTTGTTTATTGTTTAATGAAATTCTATCACTGCTGTTCATTGTTCTTTAGTTTTAGCAGGTCGCTTTCGTAAATGAGCCCATGAGGTTCAAAAGATTTACCTGACTAAATAAAGGTTGAATGAATGAAAAAAAATACAGAGAAATGTGTTTATTTGCTACTGAACACAAACCAAGATCCTTAATAACATTTTTTTTCCTTCATTTCCTTTTATAGATGGCCTCCCTTCTCACCTTATAGCCATCCTCTTCACACCATTATGATTTTTTTTAAAATAGGATAGACAGAAAGTAAAACCACAAATCATAACAAATACACACAGAAGGCACAAGGCAAACACACCCGACCGCCATCTGTAAACCTACAAAGAACATGACAGAACACAACAACAAAATACATATGTATAAAAGACTTTGAATATTCATGGCTTTGCAGTAGATTTCTATAAATATATATACCTTTACCTACATATATCGTATATAAATACATACATACTGTACTGTAAATACAAATGTTTTCAAGATTTCTGTTATTATGTATGAATGTACAAAGGCAATAACAACTTTTAATTTGATGAGGGTTTATTGAGGACCTCAGGCGAAGCTGTCGACTGCTGACTTCATTTCCTAGGAAACACAAAAAATTTATGAATTCCTAAACTTGACACTGAGATTTTAATCAGTGCAAGTCTTTTTTGCAACGTTTAAGTTCATCAATTTATCAACTGCCAAGCTTAATCTAAATGGAAACATTTTAAATAATTTTAAAGAAACGTGATGGATAGATCTTTATTTTAGTTCTAGACTCATTTGTTTTCACCTGTGGCTTATGGAGTTAGTGAACTTTAGCAGAGCCAACTACTTTAATTTGTTGTCACAAAATCAGATACTGTTTATAAATCTCTAAACTAAGTATAAAATAAATTTAAAAGGCTCCTGAAGCGGTCAGCTGACATCAGTTTTGTTTTGTTGCCGTACCTTGATGAGTTCTGTCTTGTTGATGTTTTTCCTGTGTCTGTAGATGCACTGAGCCAGGAGAGCGTAAAGCTTCTCCAGTGGCTCCACCTCAGCACCTTCTGTTTTAGCCACAGTTCTGTTCAGCAGTTCCTGAAAAATACAAACAAACAAGTTGACCAGTCCTGTTTCAAAGCTCTCACTTTTTAAGTTTTGGGATCTACAAAGTGTTAAAAACTCAAAACATCTTCGCCGTTCTGAAATTTATGAAATATAAACCGTACCTGTGTAAACAACAACAAAAAATCAGCAATATTTGAGCTCTATCTGTAACATTTGGTTCAGTGTCACAAAAATTCAACCAATCAACTTCTATCCTTGCTCTTTTAATTAAATACGATGTTAGTGGTGGACTAATGGTACATCCAGACCGAACGCGTTTTGAGCTGCAGGAGCGTCCGGTTTACATGCAAAGTCAATGGGGGACGCGCCTCCAGGAGCGTCTATGGGTCGGGCGTCGCGTCACGTGCGTGTTGAGCATTTTGGAAGTGGCATTTGAGCGTTTTCCGTGCACGTGAGCCCGCGGCAGCCTCCACAGCACGCCTTGAACATGCTGAAGATTTCGCCGTTCAACGCTCTGTCAACCAATCAGGGAGAGTCGGGGAGGAGAGAGAGGGGAGTCAGCTATGTGACGCGGTAACGAGGGGACGGGTGTTGCGCAACTGTGTGACGTATTGTTTGTGAGACACGGAAATAACCCGCAAAGTCGTGTTCAAGTATGGAGGAGAAATAAAAAGGACCTTGCCTGGCGGAGTGCCTGTGAGGAAGTCGGGATATCGGGTAAGTTTTGAATTGATGAACTTTTCACGTTTAGCAAGTTAAGCTCTGCTAACTCCTCCCCCCCACGCCGCCACCGCCGCCGCTGCTTCACATTCCGGTCTAAACACCACTGGGTCCCGTGCGTCCAGCTTGAGGCGTTTCGCGCTTTTTGGCCGTTCAAAAAGCGTTTGGTCTGGATGTACCATTATGCTGATACAGCACTCGCCAAGCCCGAGCAGCAAAGCATAGTTTTCACTGGAGGATGTGGGCGTGGTGGCGTGACGATCTCAGATGCGACGCCGTCACCATGCGTTTTTTGAACCGAGGTGCACCAAAACCACTATGATCGATCATTAGCCACCACTTTAACAGGCATCCCTGATAAGTGGCCAATACCCTCCACAGCGCCCCCTATATTATTACTAGACTTATATCTCACCGATACATCATCCAGTCTGGATGAGATTTAGTGTGCTTCATCACTGGAGCACTTCTACACACATTTATGTTGTGGTTTAACATATGACTACAGTGCGTCATCTGTGGGCACTTCTAAACACATTGATAAGGTTATATAACATCTGACTCCAGTGCGCCCCCTACATTACTCCAACCGTTACAGATCAGTGATACATCAAACGATCTGCACCAGCTTTATTGTGCTTCATCAGTGAGCACTTTTATACACATTGGTATTATGGTTTAAAATTTGACTCCAGTGCACCCCCTATCTCAATGATACATAATCCCATCTGCACCAGATTTTTGGTACTAGATCAAACAGGACAGTGTTACACTTTTTTACTATTTTATGCTTATGTTTATTAAATGTTTTAGTGTTTAGTGTTTAGATGGTTACTGTTGCACCGAGGGACTGAGAGAAACGCAATTTCGGTCCTGTGTATGTCCTGTACATATTGCAGTTCTGACAATAAAGTTGACTTTGACTTTTAATGAGCACTTCGAGAAAAATTGGTACTGTGGATCCATGACATCACTCAAGCCATGCCCACTCACACAAGAAACTCAAGATTATTGGGTAGATTATTGATTAGATTATTGGGTAACTCTTCCAGCTTTGTCCTGTGTAACATATAAGACTGGAACTGTATTCACTAACTGTTGATTACCACACGACATGTTGAAAAGCCTAACGGAAGTGCTCATCGAACATTCGCCACAAAAAAGGAAATCCCAAAAACTCTGGTCTGGAAAGTTGCACTTCAGTCAAACTTGGAAGGCTTGCAGCTGGACTTGTACTGATATGGGCAGAGTGCGCACTCTGGTGGACGTGTGCGGGAAATGAATGGGAGCGTTCACCGTTACGACCGGGAGGCGTTGCTGGAGCTCCTGAGTTTGCAGGTGATTTAGAAGATTTAGCCAATGCGCACCCTGGCGAACGGGTGCGGGATAGGCCCGAGAGTGTTCGAGATAGCGACCGGGCAGATTAGCTGGAGCTCACTCGGTCGCCAAAATAATGCTGAATCCTCACCAAACGCATCTCGCGCAGCTGAAGCAGCCACTTTACATTGAAAGTCTATGGGGCCGCGCATCTTGGAGCAGCGGGGCGTGACGCGGCGCGCCTTCAGCATTTCAAGCAGCGCAGCAGGACCCGGCAGTCCCTTTTCACGCATGCGCGCGCAGCCAGCAGCCACTGTAGAAGCTGGGTTTGTCCTGCTTCTTCTGCTCGCAGATTATCAGCAACCACTCGGGAGAGACTCTGCTATGTGATGACGCAACGACGACGGGACTTTCTGTGGACGAAAACAGCATCCGGTAGGAAAACCTGGCATTTTTTAAAGTTGCTACTGTCCACTCGAGTGTACATCAACCCAAACATTAAAAAACGTTTTAATCTCAACAAAGACTTTTGGAGTTGCAGTTAGGCTCGTAGAAAACCCACTCAAGTGTTAACGAGGCTCCCATGAAGCTGATTTTATCTGCTCGGTGCACAGCAAAACAACACTATCTGACCGGGAAGGGAGCCTACGCTGCTCCCACTGCGCGTCTGCAGTGGAAACAGACATCTGCTGACAAGCAGCAAACACAGAGCATTGGGAGCTTTTGAATGCGTTCAGTGAGGACCAGGCATAAGGCCGGAGCGGCGCTTTGCTGCGAGGGCCTCAATGCTGCTTGCAGCTTTAATTAGAGTTTGGTGTCTTTTTTATAAGCACAAAGCTTATCGTAACAAGACCCATTTCATACAAATAAAGTAACAGCTGTTAGAAAGAACACACAGTTATTTAAAAAAGTATAATTTGTGTGATTTACCTTTAGTTTGTTGTGATCAGCTACCAGCGGAGGTGTTTTATCTTCAGGGACCCGAGCAGATTTCTCGCTGCTGAGCACCTGTGTCTGCTCCAGGGCAGCCTTGTTCCCTCTGTCATCCTTTCTGCGAGTCTCTGTGGAAGACATGGGAAGTAGGACAAGGCGAACGTCAGGTTGAAATTTGGTGTAAATAGCAGATTTTATGTGTAAAGTTACTCATTGTTCTTTTCAATAAGAAAATAAATCGTGCAGCGGCATTTAGAATCAGTCAGTCGGTTTATGGTGCATTTTTGAGACTTATAAAAAGATCTGCAAGACTCAGTTCTACTTGTAATAAATGCATGGATTTTTTTAAAAGTCAGATTTTGATATACATCTTTCAACTTTCAAAATGTTTCTCAGACAATAAAACACCAGTTTAGTAACATGGCTCATAAAGTGATTTTTAACGTTTCGATCTGTCTGTTCACACACCAGTTGGTTTCAAGCCTCATCTTTGAACTCCGTAGTCAAAGATTTTACTTTCAGATTAAAACTAGCGAGGGGGTCAGGTTCAGGCAGTAAGCAATACTCTAATTATTAATGGGTTAGTTAGGGAATGAATGCATGAATGAAAAAGTGTGTAATACAAGGACACTGGATATTATGACTACCGGTAATTAGAAGGATTATTCAAGCAAAAATAGTTAATCAGTTATCATTAAACCTTAATCCTCCTGGGCATGACATTAAACTGCATCCACAGCGCTGCCTTGCGTGCTTTTGAGCAAAATGGTAAATGTTAAATGGAGCTTACTTATATAGCGCTTTCCAGCCCCCTATGAGGGGCCCCAAAGCGCTTCACAGTACCAGCCATCCACCCATTCATTCACAACACACCGGTAGCGGTAGCCTGCCATGCAAGGCGCTGCCAGTCCTACTGGGAGCAACTCTGGGTTAAGTGTCTTGCCTAGGGACACAACAAGCCAGCTGCCCTGCCTCTACACCATCTCGTCCCAAAAGGCTAGGGCCATCACTTATAACTGGTGGTTGTTGTCAGGAAGGGCATCCGGATGGAAAACTCTGCTCCAACAACATTCAAATCAATGGCCCCTAGTCCCCAGCAGGCCTTAAGTGGTCAAGCGGTGCTAAGAATCTCTGGGAAGTATGCAACAATGAAGGGCTGCTGCAAAAAAATTTGGACCGGGCTCTCAGCGGTAATCAGACTAGGAACACTCAACGTTGGATCACTCACTGGCCGCAGCATGGAAATAGCTAAAATGCTCAAGCAAGGAATAAAAGGCATCTACTCGCTTCTATACTGATGCGAAGCAACTTCCCACTACTCCTACGTTCAAGAATCTATGGCTCAGTGATACGTCCCGTGCTGTTGTATGGCGCAGAAACATGGCCAATGACAACAAAACTCAAACAGCAACTTCACCGAACCGAAATGAAAATGCTCCGATGGATGGAACCAATCGACTGAAATCTTGCGTCGAGCTGGCTTATGTGCGATTAAGGACGCATGCCAGTGACACCGTTTGCGGTGGTTCGGTCATGTTAAACGAAGTGAAAACAGTGCTATACTTGCTATTGCAAACCTTGAAGTACCTGGCACCCATCCCAAAGGCCGTCCGAAAAAGACCTGGTTGCAAACGATTCAACAAGATCTGAAAGCGTTGAACCTCAATGAACTGGACCCAACTGACCGCCTAATCTGGCGTCAAAAACTTGGTGACAAAGATGCAACGTCCCAACCCGGAATCGGGAAAACGGACGATAAACAAAGATAGATAGATAGACATTACACAGCATAAACCTACTGACACAATTCAACATATTTTACAAATATATTTAGTTACAGTATATAAACTCCATGTTGTTTACTTTTACTTTTAGAGATCAGTTTTCTACATCTGCAGACGTCCTTTTCTTCGTCACTGCTAAATTAAAGTTAACTCGACAAAACTTTCCTCTGTCCAGTCCACAACAGTCTCCGTGTATAGAAAAGCTGCAGCGATCATTAACAAGGATTGTTCTGTCTTTTTCTATCAAAGAAGCTCCTAAATATCTAATAAACTGGAATAGGCTTCGTCTAAACATGCTCCTGAAACAGTTTCATGCTGAGTAAACGAAAAATAACAAATGAAGAATTCTCTTGAAGCATCTGAAGTGCATGTTTCTGTGATGAGATATCAGAGCTCCTCTGTACTCAGCTCAGCTTTGTGTCAGCTGGCTCCATGCCCAGACTTCTGCTTGTTAAATCTTGCTCAGCAGCAGCAACACTTTCACTCCCCACTTTTTACATTTTTTACACACTTCTCATCTGCAAGGCTTTGCAGCTCAGTCGCGGTCCAGTGAAAACCAGTTAGTATGGCAAGGAGCTCACAATGCCTCAGCTAGAGGTGCAGCTTTCGTTCCAAATCTTTGTTAGTCATACAGACCTAATTTGTTTAAATAAGCCCTCTTCAACATCCTCCGTGGAGCTGGGGCAGTCTCTGAGGACCGGGTTCGAGGCCTGATGTTCAGCCCGTGTTTGGGGAGCAGCTTGGTGTGGTTGAATCCGTTCACGAGGACATTCTGGTTTGAGTTGCGTTGACTCTGCTCCTCATCGCTGCTGTCCGACACGCCGGATGAGCTCAGACCAGCTGCTGAACCATTCACCACTCCGGTTCGGACACCTCTGATTTCCTCGGCGCTCGAGTCAGAATTGGCTTTGCTGGACGTGGAGGAGGAGGTATTCGACGCTGAGACCGGGGGCTTCTTCTTCTTCGGTTTCCTAATGACACCGTTGCTCCACTTGGATCTTCGGGCCTTTTTGCAACGCTTTTTCTTAAGTGCTGCAAGGAGAGGTCAGGGGGTTGGGATTGAGGGCAGAATGACAGGAATCGTCATTAAACCGAGCAGAAATGTGGCTGAGTGCAGCTGAACCTCCATTACCGTCCACTTGATCTTGGCATCTGCTTTTCTGTCAGTCTCCCTCTTGTTAACGTTTGTCCTCTCAGTTAGCAGAATCTGTCCCTTCCTCTCATCTGCTGTGACTCAGAGCTTGTTATGTTTAAATGAAAAACTCTGAAGCTTCCTGTCGTTGAAGCTTTTCCTAAACTTTTACTTTAGCTTGTCTATTATTATAGAAATGTTTATTTCAGCAAGGCGGTCAAAGAAAATTCAGATTATCGTTCACAAATTAGACAATAATTGATGTAAACATGTGGATTTGCTTTTAAAAACAATGTTAAATAGATTTTAATAGACCAGAAAAGTCTTTATTTATATTTAAAAAAATCTATTAGGTTACATATTCGATTTCCAATACCCTTGCAAGTACTGTTTGTTAATGTTGAAATAAAATAAATCCATTATTTAATTAAAGCTTTAACTAGTAATGTTTCTTCTTGTCATAGTTGTATATCAACAGGAGTTTTACACCTCGTGGCTCATGTCTGTTTCTGGAGAACAGAGATCTGTAGAGGCCATTAGTCCGTTGCTTGATCCCAGTTATGTATGACAACGCTGTCACCAAAATAAAAGTCTTGGTTTGTGATTCAAAGATTTTAATTCAATATTTAAATACAGCTGAAGGAATTGGAAATATTTGACATCTTAAAATAATTTAGACAGGTTTTAAGGTAAAGCTGCAGGAAAGATAGAAGCTTTATTTTTACCTCGTTGAATACGGGACTCTTGGATTTCTTCACAGACTCTCGCAAAGTCTTCGTCCAGTTCGTCTCTGATGATGGCTCTGATCGTATCCTTCAGCGCGCATGCACGGTGACGGATGTGGCGATCTGACACACAAAAAATGTCCATAGATTTTAAGACGTCAACATTAAAAGCCCATTTTTAGACTTAACAAAAAGCAAATTCGTGTTTTAAACATTCTTTCTTCTAACAGCCTTTTAAATTTTTTTATTAATCCAGCTGCTTGAAATTATCTGTTTTTGCTTTAAATTGATAGCGTTTTTTAAAAAGGAGAAACTAATTACTTTTACATTCACAATAAAAATGTAAGACTACTGTACATGCACAGAATGAGTCTGGGTGCTCAGGTCTTTAGCGGCGTCTCACCCAGCGGGTCGCTGTCAGGGTTGTATTCAAGAGCGTTTTGCCAGATGAGGTCGGCGTCGTACATGAATTCACTGACGGTGACATATTTCTGCTCATCGATGTTGCTCAGCAGCGTGGAGAGATCCATGGGCTTCTTGATCACCAAGAGGTAGTCTGGGATCTGGAGGACAGAAGATGTACATTTTAGAGATCCTTTGAATAAATTTCACAGAAATGTGGTTACCGTAATTTCCGGACTATAAGCTGCCACTTTTTTCCCCCCACATGCTTTGAACCCAGCGGCTTATACAATGTTGTGGCAAATTTGTGTTATTTCTTTATTTTTTTATTTTTTATGGGCAAGCGAGCTACATGCTGTCAAAGCCTCATCACACCTGGTGCTTGCATAGCTGCTCAATACATGTCTCTCTTGGGGGGTGGGTCCTCGTGACCCAATGAGACTATCTTTATAAAGAAAAGTTTTACAAAAATCTGACCAATGAAATTACCAAACAGGTCACAGTGAGTGGACCAATAAAACCAAGTTCCATTGGTCCAATGGGGAGGGGGGTATACTTTGTTTCCCCCCTCCCCATTCTCTCCTCGCCTCCCTGTTGTTGGCACAGGGAGCTTACACAGGTGAGCAGGGAATTTACTGCAGCTCGCCGTGGATGAAAGACGAAACATTTCAACAAGAAAGCCATGGCTGCCTCAGACAAGTCGGAGGGGGAGAAGGCGGACACCAGAAACCATCTGCGCACCATCAAACTGGTTGACCCACTATGTGAAGGTGCTTTTAAAACTGAGTTTGTTGTGGCTCCTTGGACTGATGAAGTCTTTTAGATGAAAGACGAAACGATTCAACAAGAAGAATCTGTCCAGAGGACCTGACTTAACTTTGTTAGACTTCCTGGTAGGCTACTGTATTTATATATATTTTTTACCATCCATGTTACCGGCTCTGTTAAAAAAAAAAAAAAATTATTTTTTTTTTTTTCTTCTTCTTTCAGCTTCTCCCTGCGTTAGGGGTCGCCACAGCGAACTAGTCGCATGAAGATTTGGCAATTGTTTTTACGCCGGATGCCCTTCCTGACACAACCACAGACCACCGAGCTACCACAGCCCTCTGTGTGGAGCAGAGAGCTGATATCTAGGGTTCCCGGGGGAGCAGATGGTGTGGGTTAAGGGCCTTGCTCAAGGGCCCAGAGTGGGGCAGATGTGGGTGGAGACAGTTGTGACTGCTTCACTTATCCCACCCACATTTTTGATGTTGTCGGTACCGGGGCTTGAACCGGCGATCTTCCGATCACAAGCGCACCTTCTTAGTTTCTCCTTAAAAAAAATAAAAAAATAAAATTTACTGTACATAACGGTATTTGTGTATGTTACTGGCAATTATTTAATTACAAGTACAAAAAATAAAATAAAACAAATTGTATAAATCTCTCCTGTTACAACGTGGAAACCCACAGCTTATCCACAAGTGTGGCCTAAATGTGTACAAATTTTATTTTATTAATTTTTTTATTTAGCAGGCGCAGCTTATACTCAGGTGCGCTCAATAGTCTGGAAATTACGGTCATTTATTTATTTATTTTTGGTTACACTACTCTGCTTTTGCTCAAAAAAGAAACTTATAGTCTCAGAGTATAAAAGTTAAATGTCAACACTGAACAAAATGCCTTTACTTCCTCAATGTCAACTGGTTTGATGAAGGCCTTGAAGCGGCGGTCCAGCATCAAGCGCTCTGTGACGTTGCGCAGGAAGAGACGGAGCTCTCTCAACACGTCCTCCTCCTGCTCCTCCAGACGGAGGCGCTCCTGCTCAGACATCTGTCGCGGGGGAGGCAGAGGAGCCACAGGGAGGATCTCCATGGTTTGAGCTACTGACAAGAGAGGAAGAGGTTGAAAACATTTTTAAAATAAATGCATCCATCAGTCCATTTTATCTTTTACTTTACATTAAGTGTAATCGACCTGTATCAGCACAACAAAGACCCTGAATCAAAGCATCTGAACAACGTACCTGTTTTATTGGTGGAGGGTGGAGGCTCAGCTGCCTGGTTCACAATGAGATCACTGAAGAAATCTATTCTCTCCATCCTGGTTGGAACACTCATTGTGTACACCGCCCCGTACTTCTCCCGAAACAAACACTGAATCTGAGAATAAAGGCAAATTACAGATTGTTACAAGTTTGGTTTTTTTAATTTGTGGCATATTTGGTTTTGATTTTGATCACCAAAAAAGGCTCAATAGTGTAAAATCTACAGCAATCTGTTGAGATGTTAAAAAGATTACTTTAGAATCAAAGTTCAAGCCTCACCTCTGAGTCCAGGTCCTGATGAGGGATGCTACAGGTGGCGAGGAGTAGGATGGGAGAAAATGAGGGGATGCTTTCCAGCAAGCTGAGAAAAGAGGCCCTGAGTGCTGGTCCCGCCGTCTCCCACCACTGCTGGATGTGAGGGATGTAGAGGATGCTGGGAGCTGTCCGCATGGCTTCGCAGAACACCTGATCAGGAGGGAGAACCCAGTTTGTGGTGTTTTTACAAAATATTTTATTGGTATTCTGTCATTTAAAATGTTTTTTTAGTTTTAAATTCCTCCTGCAGCTTCATGCTGGCACCACTTGATGACAGTAAAGAGCAGTTCGTTTAGTCCATCTTGTTCAAAATGAAACATGAGACAAGTTTTCTATCTGTAAAAGTATTACAATAAACTTTACTGTTATGTACCCTAGAGGTAAGACAGTTTTTAAAACATCGTTATTTTATTTAGGTTGGCTGCAATCTGTTAACGAAAGGCCAGCAGCCTGCTGAGAAACACTTTTTTTTAACTCAGCCTAATCAGGCTTGATCACCTGTTGGCTCTCTGCCTTTTAAATACGCTGGGCTGAGACCTGAAAAAAGTGGAGCCTTGCTGGGAGCAAGTGGAGCCTTGCTGGGAACAAGTGTGGAGTTTTAAGATTGCCAGCTGAGGTTGGTTGACGCAAGCAGGGGCTTGTTGGAGCAACTTGTGATCCTGTAAAGGTAAACCAAGTTTGATTAAGGTAGCTGTAAGTCTTGCCTGTATGTGGGTGTTCATGAGTGTCCTCCACCCACTCTGATCACCGTATGAGCTCTCATGTGGAGTTTGTGTTGAGCTAAGGCTCTGGATGACTGGTGCTGGCTAAACAGCACATGTGGCAGCTCTAGTGTTTGCTAAAGTTGTGTGTTGTGGAGGCTTAATACTAACAAGGTTTGTTAATCAAGTAGAGGCTGGTGTGGAAAGACACCAGATGTCAGCTAAAGTTTGTTAGAACCAGCTGAAGATACACTTAAGATAAAACTGAGTGTTGAGTGACAGCCTTGGTGCTGTGTGGTATACAAACATTGAGGAGAGCTCTACCCTCTCCATTTGTTTGTGAGTTTGATCCTAGGGGAGTAGTAGTTGAGCTGTTTGAGCTATTAAAAACGCCTCTGATTGTTAATTAGAGTTATGTGTAAAATGAAGCACCTTAAGTGCTAGTTGAAACTTTGGCCTAGACTTAGAGGTATGGGCCTGTGCCACTGAGGCCCAGTTTGAGTTAAATTTT
>JBBPBX010012586.1:20000-39868 GCA_038048925.1 Garcialebias charrua
TAACATATCCGTCCTCTTTATCATTTAAACTGGTTACAACTTAATCAGATGAAACGATCATTGAGGCGCACAGCAAAAATGAGTTCTTTATGAACTAAGGTCCTTTATGGACTCAAACCAAAAGAAAAACAACAAAAAATGAGAAAAAGAATCACTCTGCATTTTCTTTTTAGGCTAATTCATCATGTTTTTCAGACATGGTACTACACAAATAAAAAGAAGGCAATTGTCAGGATTGGAGTGCAGATTCTCAGCAGGAGGTGCCACCATGGTCCGGAGGTGAACCATGACCATGGGTTGAAAGGGTCTGTTCCTTTAGTCCCACTCTCAACATAGTTCGCTCAGATCGTGCAAAGCATCGTGGATGTCTCCTCCTGTTCCTGATTCGTCTGGGATGTAGGTACAGCACGATTCGCCAATAATTTTACACACGCCTCCTCATGATGCAGTCAGGAGATTGAGAATGTCAGTTTTGTAGGATCATCTCTCCCATTGCTTTCAGCTCTCCCAGAGTTCCATTTGCTGATTTGTAGGTGTCGTCGATGAGGCGGGGAGGGCATACCTGTTGATTTCAACCGACTCCTACCCATGGGAAACGGCTCTGGAAGAGCTTTTTCCCCTCCATTCCAGATCTTGAATTCCCATGGGATGCCGGTGCTGGTGTTGAGCCCTCCCCATCTTGTTATCTCAGGCATTGCAGAGCGTTCTGTCCTGTGAGCTGAGGGTGTCAGTAGCTTCCTCAGCACAGGCGTCGGGTTGGATAGGGGGACCAAAGCACAAAGGCCCCCCCAATTAGGTGGCAATGCTGTATAGGCTCTGTGTCCACACAAGAAATACCAGTCAGTTAAAACACAAGCCTTTGTCACCTGGCACTGCAATGCTACGGTGGTGGTTTCTTGTCGTCCTCTTGTTGGGTTGCTGATGTTGAAAGTCCTTTGTTCAAGGAGGTGTGTGCAATCGATGACATCTTCTGACTCGAGGCAGTTGGCGTTTTCATCCCAAAACGCTTGGCGGCAGATGTGTCATGGTGATCAGTTCAGGCAGTTTGATGGGCGTCCTTCACTTCATCAGACAGTGGTTTTGTGTAGTCTTGTTTTGCCCAGCTGCCTGTTCCTGGGTGGGTGCTTAGTCCATATAGGCACGCTTGTTGTTCTGTGGGCACAGTAGCAGGTTGCAAACCTGAATTGTAGGTGGCATAGGGTAGATGAGCACAGACATAGCAGTTAGTAGTTTTTCCTTCATAAGCAGTTTTGTTCATCAGTTGCCACCATAGGTTGGTGCTGTAGTCATGGGGGTGTTCAGATCTCAGCAGATCGGTGATATCGCCGTTCACTATGTAACTTGCTTCCATTGTTGCTAGGTATACAGAAATACTAGAAACCTAAATCCTAACAGAGCAGGGATCTTTAAGTTCTTCACTGGTTTTGAGATGACGGTCACTAAAAGAACCGCCCCCTTTGTACACCCGGCTTCCCCTCTGCTCCAATGACTTAAGGGTCTAGTATTTCTGCAATTTACAGTGACTGAGATGTATCCAACTGGGTCGTTCAGCAATCTTCACAGCAGAGGGTGTACTCAGTAGTACTTTGTATGGACCTTCCCAGCGTGGACTGGCCCAAGTTTTTCTTTTGATGATTTTGATGAAGACCCAGTCACCAGGTTTTACTGTCACTTCCTGTGGGGACAGAGAATCAGAAGACAGTAAATTTGTCCTGAACACTTCTTTTTCTCTAAGTTTTTTTTTTTTTTTTTTTTTTTTTTTTTTTATTTTTTTTTTCAAATTTAATTTTCATGTAATCGGAAAAGAGGCATCCTGTATGGTCTGCCATGGATTATTTCAAACGGAGTCAGACCATTGGGTATTGGAGTGATTCTCATATATAACTTAACAAGGTCTAGGCATTCTGGCCATGGACGTTTTGTGTTATCCATGGTCTTTCTTTCAAAGAATTCAATAAATCCAAAGCTGAACAAACATTCACAACTTCCTGTTCTTCGACAGAACTGGAGTTGTGAGTGTTATCAACTAGTCATGCATTATAATCGTCTCTGTTATCGGAGCGGTTTCTTGCAGCAGGAAATGCTTCTCTGTGAGCAAATTCTCTTCTGTTTGGTTGATCTAAATCTTTCCTGCAGTCACGTGCAAAATGTCCGATCTCGCCACACCTCCAGCAGTCATCATGATTATATTGTCGGGGACGGTCATACTGTGGTTTGTATCTGCTAAACCCACGGCCTCTTGGTCTCATGCGTCTACCTCTGTTGCTGTTTCTCATAGGAGCATTGTAATATATTTCTGAGTCTGGGTCATTACTGTAAAACACATTTGTGTTGTTGTTTGGGTTATCTCCTGTTTTCTTTTTCAGCACTTTCTCAGCATGACGTGCCCATTGCATAAAAACCTCAACAGTACAAGTGTCCAGTTCTACAAAGTGTTTCTGTATCCAACCTGAAATGTTTGGACTACAAGATTGTAGCAGACCGTTCTTCAGCTGTTGTTGATAAGCTGAGGTTGGCTCGTCATTGTGATTGATACCGCTATAAATTTTGAAATCCTTTTCATATCTTAATTTAAAATCATCGACATCTTCCCCTTGTTTTTGTTTGATTGCAGAGAGTGCAGCATAATCAGCTTTTCGTTTGAAAACTGTGCACACTCTACCACAAAGAGCATCCCACTGTTGCTTGTAACGTCCAGTTAGGTGGTTTGGGGTTGTTATATCATAGGGGAGGGGGGCCCCATCATTTCCCCTGCCAGTGTAGTCACCACGCACTCGGGCCCAATGTTTTCCCAAAGACGACTGGGCTGCTTCCCCGGTCTCATGACCATTAAGGCGATAGGAATGTATAATACCTTCCATATCCATGATCCACATTTCAGGATCCTCCAAATGACTGCTAACTCCCTCTACAGCTTTTCTGGCCTCTTCGAGGGTCCATGGCCTGAAAACTAAAGCATGTTGCGGGTTGCCCTTTATATCTGCAGCTGGATTCATGACTTGTATCAGAGGGAAAGCGTTTGAAGAGGGGCAAGGAGGTTGTGAAGTGGAAGACTGCATCTTTGACATTTTTCTAGTGACAACGTGGTTATCTGTTTTGGCCTCTGACGATATGCTTAGTTTGGCAAGTTCATCGATAGGATAAACGGATGGTATTTGGGTTGAAAATGAGGCCCCCGTTGTATCATAAGAAGGAGGGCGACTCACAGATATTGTTTCGTTGTCTTCAGGTTTAACAAACATCGTGTCAGTCATTTGTTTTTGTTGCAGTTTGGCCTCCTTAGATGTTTTTATCTCTTCACACCTAATTATTGATTCATAATGCCAGATTTTAGCAATTGCCAATTGGTGTTCTATTTTTTCTTTTTTCTTGCCTTTGTTTAGAATAATTTGGTTTTGCAGGACAGAAATAAGTGTTTTCCAGGTGTCTACTTTAAGGTTGGGTAATATCTCATATTTCGCCCTCCATTCTTTGACATATTTAACCGATTCTGGATGTTTCTGGCTCATGAATCTCAAATCTTTCGTGTTTGTTTCTGCTCCTGTAGGAGATTTTTTACTTCTATTATTTCCCATGACTGTCAGATATGTTAGTTATATAATTTACAAGTGCCAAGTTTTTATTGTTTATTATTTTTATTGTTATTTTGTATTTGAGCCTCTAAAAACTTAAATTATCGTCTAAAAAAGTTAAACTAGTCTGCAAATGTAGTAGCGATGTTTGGCCACTACGGGTCCTTCTTCAACAACTATTTAGCACGATGTCTTTACAGGAAGAAGGAGGGGACTTTACTTTTTTCTCTTTCCGGTCGACGTGTAAAGACGACGTCAGACTTTAGCCTGATCGTCCAAAAGATGTGTTTAAAATCGGTAAGTGGATTTCCCAACTTCTTTTTGCAGAGGAAATACAATTTTGAAACGTCCTGTTTCTACCGTTATGACGACCTATTTACGGATTTTAGACGGGTGAATGTAGCGTCGTAGTTACGCTAACTGTGTTAGCCA
The DNA here is from genome assembly GCA_038048925.1 of Garcialebias charrua. NCBI lineage: Eukaryota > Metazoa > Chordata > Actinopteri > Cyprinodontiformes > Rivulidae > Garcialebias > Garcialebias charrua. Next base: position 24,005 of record JBBPBX010012586.1, read on the forward strand.
CGGTAGCTTTCAGTTGTCGATGTCCTCAAAAACGTAAATTTTTAGCTGATTAAAGTCGGATCGGTTCGCATTAGGTTTTTAACACACGAAACGTGATCCTGTCCTCTTGCTTCTGCGAAATAATTTGGATCTTTTGTCGTTAAAAACTAATAATCGGAACGCAAACAAACAGCTATGCTAACGCCAAAACAAATGCAAAAATGTTCGAATTCCACGTTTGTTTAAGCTTAAAACCTAAAGTATTTGGATTAGAATTTCATAAACAACATCAATCGATTTCTCAAATGCTGGTAAACGAATCGGCTACGATGAATTGTTTGAAATAAGCATGCAAATATTTTATTTCATTTTATTTAAAAATAATAATTCAGGTATCTGACCCGTGTCTCCGGATTCGTTTTTAGATACGATCTTATCTCGTTATAACTGTTATAACTGTAAGAGCAGAAAAATACAATGATTAACGTTTTATATGTATTATTTAGTCTCGTTTTAAACTGAGATGTAGTAGTAGCATAAATTTCTGTTTGTTTCTGTTTTTCACAGGAGGTGATATCTCAGTACAGTTACCAGATAAGATGTTCCCGGAGGAGCCGGCCTGCTTTCAGCGCAGTTAGTAATTATTAGTTTCAGTATTTATCTTTTTAATTTATTTGATTAATCTTTATTTTTCTTTTTTCTTTTCTAAAGTTGACTTTGTGACTTCGGCAGCCAGCTTATAACTCTAATTTACATGTGAACTCATGTTCTTACACACACACAGATAGAGGGAGAGAAAAAGAGAGAGAGAGAGAGAGACAGACAAACACAAAGAACGCACACACAACTCTCAGGCACTCACCGATGCAGCCTGATGAACACAACTTTCCTATTTACGTACCTTCCCCGCTGTACGTCAGCAAAATTTAGAGCACCTTCCGCCGTGCCAAGCAAACAAATTTTAAGTAACTTCACGCCGTACTTTAAGCAAACAATCAGTCCCTCCACGCCGGACGTCAGCAAACTTTATAGCACCTTATCTCTGTGCTAAACAACCCAAGCTAGTATTTCAAGCTTGTATTTAAGCAAACAATTTACAGCACTTCTCGCTGTGCCAGGCAAACCAAAAACAGTACTTCCCGCCGTACAAAGCAATTTACAGCACTTCTCGCTGTGCAAGGCAAACCCAAAACAGTACTTCCCGCCGTACAAAGCAATTTACAGCACTTCTCGCTGTGCAAGGCAAACCCAAAACAGTACTTTTCGCCGTACTAAGCAAATAACGTACTTCCCGCCGTACGAAGCAATAACATGTACTCACTCCTTGCAGGTTCGTGTGGTATTCGACTGGATCTTCCGTCAAACCGTCCCGTCGATGGCCAGAGAATCGGACCTAAAGAACACTGGCCTGGCGGGGTAAAACGTCCACGCTTACCAGACTTTTGAAACTGCCGTGCATGGGCTAGTAGCACGTCCGTCCTCTGGGCCCACCGGAGACAGGTAAGAGGAAAATCCCGGTCAGGGAACCAATGATGGAGGATTTTTAAACACCTTCACCTTCAACACGAACCACACAAGAAGAGAGACAAGAATTAATTTTCAGAGCAGCAGACTTTGAAAATGGGAGATCACCTCAAGACACTTTGAAACATGTTTCAAAAGTGTTTGAGATCAAATCCAAATTGGAAAGTGCGTACTGGCTTTTTATTCTCTCAAAGGTTGGACAATAATGAGTAACAAGGATGACAGTTTCAGATAGCACATGGAAAACGTGGCAGTGTAACAACAAACAATAACGTAATGTTAAAACCTTATCTGTGATTAAAACATGAGTGTGGCAATGCCAAAACAAACAATAACGTAATGTCAAAACCTTATCTGTGATTAAAACATGAGTGTGGCAATGCCAAAAGAAACAATAACGTAATGTAAAAACCTTATCTGTGATTAAAACATGAGCTGGCCAAATCAGTGTTTTTGTTCTGTGTGCAGGAAGCAACAAGTTATGTTCTTCAGAGATGTTTTGTTTCATACAGAAAGACTTTTAGTAAAGCAAACTGGTTAATGATTCATCTCATGATGATGATTGATCATGAATGATTCATCAGAATACATTAAAGTAATAAGTTTTAAATGATCAATGTTTGAATTCTCTAACAGTCTCAAATGTGAGGTTGTTATTGTGTTGTATTTAAAATGAATAAATTTAATTGAAAAAAAAAAATTTACATGCCGGCCGTGGCATAGTGGTAATGGCAGTCGACCCCCGATTGAAAGGTTGGAGGTTCGAATCCCGCGTCCGCCCACCATGTGTCGTTGTGTCCCTAGGCAAGACACTTAACCCTGAGTTGCTCCCGGTAAGACTGGATGGCGCCTTGCAAGGTAAGCTACCACTACAGGTATATGAATGTGTGAATGAATGGGTGGATGGCTGGTATTGTAAAGTGATTTGGGGCTCCTCACAGGGGGCTGGAAAGCGCTATATAAATAAGCTCTATTTACTCTTTACCATTTACCATGCCCAGTGCATGTAACACCCTCCACACAAGGCTTTGCATGGGATGATGCAGCCATATTACACCATGCTCATCACCTATACAAAGCAAACCAAACACACGAACACCTACAACAACATAGCAAAAAACAAACAACCCACAACCTAGTACTAACAGTACAAACAGATTAAAAACACCAACACACACCAACCAGTCACATTCAACACACACCAACCAGTCACATTCAAAATAATTTAAACCCAAAAAATTAAAAATATTTGACCATCCGACACTTGCGGGAGGGGGGGTAGCGGTACGCCATAGCGCGACTGAGAGCAGAACTTCAATCTCCGAACGCGTGAAGTTCTTCTTTTTACTTCTTGATTTTGAATGAATGGACACTTCCTGCTGTCAAAAGGCAGGAAACGTGGCCTTATATGGTGTTTTGAGGGGTGGGAATTATGTAAATGACCTCTCCGCGAGCACGCGCAGGTGGATAGAACAGGTGGGATTCATTAAATTTACGCAGCTCGTTTACACACTTTTCCTATGGATAGAAGAGTTTGTTGAATCTGACGTGGCATGTTCGTACGAACGCTTCGTACGAACAAAAGTAAGAGAAATTTAGGATAAAAATATGAACATGTTCTTGCATGAGGTCCAATATCTCAACTAATGACAACAGTAATGACTAACAACAAGGAAAAAACGTTTCACTGCTTTGACACACTCTTGTCGTCAGATTCTGACTTACTGTCCGTGCTGGCTTGGTTTCCTCTAGACTCACGTTTGTGACGCCTAATCAGATCTAGTTGAGCCGCATGATCATCGAGTCGGGCATGAAGAGATTGTACGTACTGAAATAGGATCACGATAATTCCGCCCATAATGATGGATGGGATTAACCCCAGAACTAGATTTAACGTGTCCGCGCTAGACCATGCGTAGTTAATTGGTTGAAACCGGGTTCCAGTCTCAGATTTGAGGGTCTTGAGAACTTTGTTTACAGGTTCTACAATGACGATTTTAGTACCTTCGAACCGGAGTTGTTCTATGGTTTGAGGGTCTATTTCCAAACTCATGTTTGTGAAGCACTCGGGTACCTCAAGAGCAGTTTCCCATTGCTCCGGACGGAGGTGGTAGAGCGTCAGTTCACCAATGTGTATAGTCGTCCCTTGGGGGACATTGATCCACATTGTATTGTCCGGTAGAGTCACAAGTTGGTTGGCCGCGGGATGGCCATGGACTATCAACGCGTTTCGTTGGGGAGTGTTTACTAGCCAATGCGAACCAATCCTTTCCGCTTTAGCGGTTGTGACTTGGCGTCGAGGTGTTATCGTCGTCGAGCATTTTGAGTTATCTGGAACGGGTGTGACTCCGCAAATGCCCGTGGCCTTATTCAAAATGAAAGGCTTACTTGTACACAGGTAGTGTATTTCGTGGGTGAGAGTACACATCTGGAGGTTTGGAGCTAAGTAAATTGTGGGGTTATTGTCATGATAAGCGACCACCTTTGGGGTGTCGATTTTGACGTGGTTTTCACCGTGCCAATTTCCGACATTAACAACGTCCTTGAGCCTGTAAATGCCATCAGAAGGAATGATGGGTAGATTGATAAGGAACGCAAATTCACCCACTTTGTGGTTGACGTAAATCGGGACCGCACTACCGAGAGTGTAAGCCAGGTGAGCCTGGATTGGTCTTACTATTTCGTTTGTAGCGGAGTACAGGATGTCAGTCACCATCTGTAGGGAGACGAGATAGGGTGGGATTCTGCCAGTAGCTAGTGTATCAACCGTCGAGCTGATATCTCTAAGCGTATCAGAAAGGATCCCATCTATCAAGTGGGCATTGGCATAGTCCGATTCTACCTTAAGTTTTAGCTCATTAACCGCTTTTGCAAGGGTCTTTATTTCTTGGGTGTGAGTGTTCAAAACTAAGACAGTATCTTTAACAGTTTTGGTGACCTGTGTGAACTGTTCTTGGTGCCAATCCATCTGTGATCGGATCTTTGGGAACTCATTTTGTATTTCATTAACATGTTGTTTTAAGATTGTTATGCTGACCGTGTTGACCACGGACAAACCTAAACTGAGAAGGGATCCGAGAGGAGAGGCTGCGAGGAGTAGCCATCCAATGCTACGCGTCTCTCTACTACTTGCTCCACTCAGCTCCTGTTGTGTAATAGTGAATTTATGTAGTTGCTTTAACATGTGTTGGATTTGTCCTCTTGCTCTCTCAATCGGAAAAGTATACCACGTTTTGTTGGACCATTCATCATTGATCCTAATGTGTTGTTTAACCACAGTTTGGGGATCAAAACGAACGAAAACCTTCTGGGTGTACAGACGACAATCTGTGATGAGCAGACCAGGTTGATCCCTAAGACTGATTCCTAAGGTGGGTCCAAGGGTCACAACCTCGAGTTGTCCGTCTTGGAGGAGTCCCAAGAGGGCGAAGGTTAATAGGAGCAGTTTCATCGTGGTCCTAAGGAAACACAAACAGACAGATCTTAGCTTTCTAACAGATGTTGGGTTAAATCCTGTGGATCTACAACTGCCGTTAGAATTAACTTTCGTTGTGACTTTCACACTTAGTGTTCTGAGATCTGGTTGGAACGGTTTCTCTATGCAACTAGTATAGTTTAAACTGTTTAGTTTATTTACTATCTTGTGTTTGGACGACCTTATTATCCCATGAAGTCGGTGAGTTTGTGAGATCTTTGTCTTTTGTGGAGTCATTGAACGCCTTGTAAGGTTTGATCTGATTTCGATGTACCCATTTAGCAATTGGCTCTTTGCGGCCTTTGCTGATTTTGATTTCGTAGACGACTGAGGACACTTTGTCTGTTATCAGATGAGGTCCAGTCCACCTGGGCATTAGTTTGCGGGCGAGAGTTCCGGTCTCGGACCCTCCTTTCCCGGTTGCTGGGGCGAACGTATAGTACCAGACTCTGTCTCCCACTTGGAGTTCATTATGAGAGGCCTTCTGGTCGTAGTACGCCTTGCGTCCTTCAGCGGATTTTTCCAGGTTTTTCTGGGCGAAAGCAAAAGTGTTTCTGAGGTGTACATTCAAATCTTTCATGTATTGTTGTGTAGTGTAGGCTGTCGCCATGGCGGCGTCGCCTGGTTGGTACAACAGGTGTAGAGGGAGAGTCATTTGTCGACCGGTCATCATCTCGAAGGGAGAGATGCCAGTTGATGTGTGTGGAGTGGCTCTTATGGCCATGAGGACCAGAGGGAGTTTCACATCCCAGTCCTTGTGGTTTGCAGCCACGTATTTCTTCAAAATACTCACCACAGTTCTGTTTGCTCTCTCTACTTGGCCTGAAGCCTGTGGGTGGTAGCCGACATGAAAGTTGGCCTTGACGCCTAGCGTCTTCCACAGTTCTTTCATCACTTCACCTGTGAAGTGTGTACCTTGGTCTGAGTTCACCCGAAGGGGAAGTCCAAACCTTGAGAATATATGATTCATTAACAACATAGCAGTGGTTTGTGCTGTGTCGTTAGGAGCTGGTAGGCATTCTACCCATTTGGTAAATGCACAGGTTACCGTGAGAAAATATTTATTTCCTCTAGAGCTCTTAGTGAGTGGTCCAACCCAGTCGATCTGGAGGTCAGACCATGGGAATGCAATGCCTCTGCTTTGCAGTGGTGCTCTGTGAAGTGGTCTGGTTGGCTGAAACTGGCCACAGACCACGCACCCTTCAATGTAGTCCTTGACATCCTTTTTCATTCCAGGCCAATAGGCAATTTGTTTTAATGCCGTCAGCGTGGCTTTATCTCCTTTGTGTCCTACGGACGGGAGATCATGGGCATGAACTAACATCACCCCCCTTTGGTCATGGGGAACCACGAACACAGGTGAGGACGTTGGTCCATGAGTGAAAGTTAGGATGCCCTTGATTGAGTAACACATCTAGCACCATCACATTGAACACAGGGGCCCCACAAGGATGTGTGCTGAGCCCCCTTCTATTCACCCTGCTAACACACGACTGCACACCATCGTACAGCTCCAACCACTTCATCAAGTTTGCGGACGACACAACAGTGGTAGGTCTCATCAGCAACAACGATGAGACGGACTACAGGAACGAGGTGAGCCGCTTGGCCTTGTGGTGCGGACACAACAATCTCACTCTCAACGTGGAGAAGACAAAGGAGATTGTCGTGGACTTCAGGAAGAGGGATGCACAACATGCCCCTCTGACCATCAACAGCACCGCAGTGGAGAGAGTGGACAGCACCAAGTTCCTGGGAGTGCACGTCTCAAAGGACCTGTCCTGGAGCAGGAACACTGCAGCACTGGCCAAGAAGGCTCACCAGCGCCTCTACTTTCTCCGCAAGCTGAAAAGGGCTGGAGCTTCAACCTCCATCATGTGCACCTTCTACAGGGGAGCCATAGAAAGTGTCCTGACAAGCTGCATCACGGTGTGGTTTGGTGCATGCACTGCATCCTGCCGCAAGAGCCTCCAGCGCATCGTGAAAGCAGCTGAGAAGATCGTCGGCACCTCCTTGCCCTCACTGCAGGACTTACACAGCAAACGCCTCACTCGGAAAGCCCACTGCATGGCAGGTGATCCCACACACCCACTACACAGCCGCTTTAGACTGCTGCCATCAGGGAGGAGACTGAGGAGTCTCCAGGCTCGAACCAGCAGACTGAGAGACAGCTCTGTTCATCAGGCAGTCAGAATGCTAAACACTCTGCCTGCTCTGCCTCCCCTCCCATTTGAACTGCCTTAACACAAAAAACTTTCTCACACATTATCACTCAACACAAAGATTTTAACACTGGACTCTGTGTCATCAAACGGGTTATTCACTAAACTCTCGGTCATGTGCTCATTCAGTTTGCACTACTTCTCATATTTGCACTAATGTTTGTATTACATTACTGCCTATAGTCATACTACTGTTTACATTCACTGTTTACATTTATTAATACTGTTTACATTTATTACTACTGCTTTACATTTATTATTACTGTTTACATTTACACTACTTTTATCTACACTACTGCAGATACATATACAGCATTCTCTGACTAGCCTTATCTAAGGATGCCAAATGTGCCTTATGTGCCTTACTTCATATGCCACTTTGCCTATATACCAACATCAACTACCTCATACATATACTGTGTACATTAACTTATATGCTGCTGTGCCACTCTTTGCAAATGTCAACGCTAGAAACTTCAGTTTATTTTATAGATATACGTTTTATACTTTTTATACTACTATGCAAAAACTCAGGACAGTATTACACTTTTATTATTTCATTTTATGCTTATGTTCATTGGGTGTTTGGTGTTTTAGGGGTGTTTGGTGTTTCAGTGTTGGTGTAAATTTTCATACTTTTATACTATTATGAAAAAACTCAGGACAGTGTTACACTTTTTTTTACTATTTTATGCTTATGTTTATTAAATGTTTTAGTGTTTAGTGTTTAGATGGTTACTGTTGCACCGAGGGACTGAGAGAAACGCAATTTCGGCCCTGTGTATGTCCTGTACATATTGCAGTTCTGACAATAAAGTTGACTTTGACTTTGACTTGACTTGATTAGTTTTAGCTGTTTGCGCAACTGATAGAGGACCTTAAGGTCTGGATCGGAATCCAGGTCGTCTTTAGACGGAGTGTTTTTGTCTGGATCAGTCAGGTACAGTATCATGGAGTTAATAGCAGGATCCGACGTCTGTAGTTGGATGATGTCTGGGTCAGTCAGTGCGGATCATACAGAGACTGCATTGTCAGCAGGTCTGGCTGCGGCCTGTGCACGTGTGACTGCCATAACCCTGACTGTAGGTTGTATTGACAGAGTCTTGATTAACCAGGAGGGGTCGAAGGACCATAGAGGACCTTCGTCGGCTCCTTCTTTGGCTAAGGAATCTGCAATGTCATTGTAGTGCTTGTCATCGCCTGGGACTCTAGAATGTCCTGGAACTTTCTTCCAGTAGATCTGTAAGTCGTGTGATGTCACCAAGTGATCACACGCTATGAAAAGCTCTTTGTGCTTCACCACCTTCCTGTCGCTTGTTAGGAAACCGTTCTGTTTCCACACAGCGAGGTGACAAGCGAAACTTAAACGAGCATAGTTAGAGTCAGTGCAGATGACTAGCGTCTTGATGGAGCGTTCTACTACCATCTGGAGAGCTATTAGGATTCCTGCAATCTCAGCGTACTGAGAAGTCTGAGAGCCTAATTTGTAGCTGAAAGTAATCTGTTCTTGGTCTTGGAGGAGGACCCCTCCAACACCTGCCCTACAGATTTTGTCGCGGAGGAATGAAGATCCATCCACGTACAATGTTGTCATATCTTTGCAGATATTGTCATCAAAGAAGTGGTGATTCGGGTCTTCAGTTACTGGGGGTTTTACCTCAACCGGCGGCTGGGTGGCTGGTACATCTTGTGTACACTTTTGGCAGATTGCCAAGTCCGTCCCCAGATGTGACTTCTTGTTTTGACCATAACGTATGTCTAGGTTAAAACTTTGAAGCGCCATGAGCCACGTTGCAACACGTGAGTTTGTTACCACACCATCTCTGATGCGTTCACTGTTAAGAAAAGTCACTGGCTGGTGTTGTGTTTCCACAATGATTTTCTGTCCACCAATGTAGCTGGAGAAATGTTTAACTGCCCACACTGTGGTCAGTAAAGCCTTCTCACAGTCTGAGAATCTCAACTCGGGGCCTGCCATCGTTTTGCTGGCGTAGGCTACTACACGTTTGTCTCTGTCGTGTATTTGGTACAGACCTGCACTTATGCAATGAGCTAAGAAGCCCACTTCCAAGTAAAACTCTGTTGTAGTCTGGGTAGACTAAACATGGGGCTGACTTGATCCTGTTTATAAGAGCGTCCATTGCCTGCTGTTGCTTGTCAGTCCAGACAAATGGAACGTCTTTCCTTAGGAGTTCAATCTGTGGTTTTGCAAGGTCCGCATAGTTTTCTATGAATTGGTTAGAGTAGTTACACACGCCCAGAAAACTTTGTAGTTCTTTGAGATTGGTGGGGACTTTGAGATTGTCGAGGCCTTGGGTGCGAGTCAGCTGTGGTTGTACTCCGTCTGGACCTACAAGTAGGCCAACGTAGTCCACCTTGGTTCTGCACCATTGGCATTTTGACAGTGATATCTTAGCACCAGCAGTTGTTAGTTGATTCAGAACGTGGTCGATCTCAGCCAAATGTGAGTCCAGTGTTGGCTGCCTCAAAAGGACATCGTCCACGTAAATCAGTGTCCCACGCTCGTGGGCGTCTGGACATGCTCTGTTCAAGAAGATGTTGAACTCTGCAGGTGAGTTAGCGTAGCCAAAGGGACACCTGTTAAAGGTGTATTGACGGCCACCAAAAGTGAAAGCTAGTTTGTATTGGTCCTCGTCGCGCACAGGGATGGTCCAAAAACCAGAGGCGACGTCGAGGGTCGAAAAGTACTTACCATTGGTGACCTTGGGCAATTCCTGTTGGAGCTGCGTCATAGGCCATCTGGATAAGGGAACTTGTTTGTTTAGCTTTCTGTAGTCTATAGTGAATCTCCACTTACCATTTGGTTTTAACACCGGCCATAAAGGCGCAGAGTAAGTGCTGTTACAGTATCGGATGATACATTTTTCTAACAGGTCATCAATGATTTCCCTGATAGGTTGATGTGCTACCAGAGGAATCTTGTATTGTCTGACAAATGCAGGTGGAGCATTAGGCGGGGTTGGGATGCTCACTGTGTGGAGCGTGGTCAACCCACAATCCATCGAGTCAGTTGAGAATGATTTCTCATATTTTAGAAGAACTTTGCGAAGTTTGTCCCTTTCTTCATCAGTTTTCAGGGCGTCGGCTTGGGCGACCACCTGGTCAATCTGTGAAGCAATTGAGAGGGGTTCTTGTTCTTTGGGGAGCTCCAGTGAGTCCCCTTCAGTGTCGTAAAACCTGTCAACAGGTAGTGCACTGTAAGTTTGAGGGCCTAGACTGTCTCCTTTGTTGAAACCGAACCTGCGGACAGTGTCCTGGTCGGACTCAGTGGGGGAGAAAAGAGCTATGGCCTGTGTTGGTTTCGTGAACAAGACTTGCCCCGTGTGTTGATTTGGGATCAAGTTTTCTGGGAGTCCTCCCAGAAATGGAATGCTTAGCTCAAAATCATGAAAATCAGTAGAGATCAACCATCCTAGCTGTGTGTTTTTTGGGATCAGTACCTCTTCTGTGCTTGTGTTGCACACAGCAACAGTCGTGGTTCTGCAGTCGAGGGTCACTTGGCATGTGGCCTCCATGGACAGTCCTAAGTTGAAAAACATAGGAGATGGTTGAAAGTATGCCTGTTTTGTGCTAATAGCTTGTCCTTTCATGATGTGAAACATCACCGGCTTGTTCATAACCTGAGGTGGTACCGCAGTGTTATGGCTGTTAGCAATCTGGCAGACCTCTGGTATGGTCTGTCCAGCCTTAAGGTTCTCTGTGGTTAGCACAGGAGAGTCCTTCGTGGCTGTGTCTAGTGGCCACAGTACATTGTTGTTGATGTCCACACGGACACCTAATCTTACCAAAATGTCGGAGCCTATGTAAGTTGCATGTGGTAAGTTCGGGACCACGAGGAACGGGTGATCCAGTTCTCGTTGGTTCCAGACTAGTTTCAGGTCAATGATCCCTTTTGCAGTCATTACCTGTCTATCGTTGGGGTCTAACGAAAAGCAGAAAGCTTTTTTGTTCATTCCTAGACCCAACTGTTTCATAGAAAGCTTGGCTGATCGCTGATTTCTCCATCCAAGGGGACAGAACAGCATCATTGGTGTGGGATCCTTGGATCTCAACACCTTTGACTACCTGTGGTAGGTAGTGTTCAGTGAGTGCCGAGGGATCTCTTGTTGGACCTCTTCTGCCTCACCTGTTGCTGAAGGTTCACTTACCGGGATTGTGCTCTCGTTTGAGGATTCCCTTGTGCCTTCCGCGGTACCTGCTGTTAGACAGTCAGTGTCACCTTGTGTAGGCATATCGATCGGCAGTGGTTGGCTCACTCTGGTCCACATTGTCTGATCGCCATAATCTATAATCGCGTCGAAGCGGTTTATAAAGTCTTGGCCGACCAAAAATGGGAATGAGTCAACGGCGGACACGTGTACCAGGTGGTATAGCGTCGTTTCACCAATCTGCATATGAACCATGGCTATAGCTGTTAGGGTTGTTCTCGTCTCTGAGAGTCCCTGCAATGCTACAGCACATTCTTTGAGGGGTATTTCCCTGTCAACACCGTTAGCGGCTATCCGTAGCTCCTCCAACAGTGTGGGTGACATAATGTCCAGGAGGGCCTCTTCTGTGAGGACCCCTTCTAATGTGAGTGACAGGTAATCCTTCTTAGCGGGCCCCTTCCTGATAATGTTACACAGGAACCTATCAGGTTTTCTTCGACGTTTGTTACGTCTGCCATTGTCTGTGTCATTTTCATTTATCAGTACTGGTAGTGCAGTCACACATGGGTCTGAGTGTTTGGTCTGTGATGAGTCATTGTCTTCGGTGAGTGAGCTTTCCCCCTCTTTTTCTGATGAGGGGCTCTCGGACTCTGTAACAATGATGTCATGGTTACAGTCAACGTCTTGTTGACTGTCTGTTGCGCTGAGCTGCTCATGGATTCAGATGTTTGTGCATGAACACATTTGTGTGTGCATGAATGCACACTAGAAACTACAAACATCCTGCTCTGCAGCACTTCTCAGCAGGTGAAAGTGATCTGGTCTAATTAGCAGCACCCTCAACTCAGGAAATATAAGGAAGAACCAACCCATTTTGCTGGTTTTGCAACAGAGCTAAGAAAGGCAAAAAACAATCTGCAAAACAGCATTCCATGGGAAAGGACTTAGATTAAACAAGGACTACCGGTAAGCCATTTAAGCTGCCATAAGGACTTAAATGAGATGAAATTTAACTTTTGTGTTTGTGTTTAGAAAAGAAAAGGACTGCAGAAGTTATTTTAGTCCTGCTTGCTTTAGTCCTCCAGATTTAAATGATTTAATGCTCTAATTTATGGTTAAAATTGTGAAAGAAATGTATAAATGTGTATATAAGATTAGGAAGATTAGGAAGATAAGATATATGTATAAATGTAGATATATGTATAAATGTAGATATATATTAACTTAAATCAAATTAAATCAAATGTCATTAAGATAAATTAGTAACTTAAATTAAATGTCTTATTGTATGTATTTGTATTTATATTGTATGTGTTTGTAGGTTTTTCACCTCGTCACCTCGTCACCTCGTCACCTCAACTGAATCACATTCACTGGTGAAAATAAAAGGTTGTGAGTGAAATCCTGAAGTCTCCTAAGTCCTCCTTTTCAAGTGTGGGAAGCCATGAAATCATAGAACACTTGACAGTGAAAAACCGATCCATCTGAAACCAGAGACTAAAATCTTCTATCTGTCTTCTAACGGAGGAAAATGGCTGAATTAAAGTCACTTGATGACCTCAAAGCAAAGAGGACTACAGTTAAGAGACTTTTCTCCCGTTTTGCAAATAATATTATGAGGACCTACATGGAGATGTCTAAGGAGGAGTTGGAGGTAAATTACAGGAAGCTTGCACTGGAGAGCTCCAAAGTTATGGAGGCAAATGAGGACGTGGAGGCTGCCTATATGGCTGAGTGCTTAGCAATTGCAGCAGAGGAGCTGAGCGATCTTCAGAAAGCTGATATAGAGAAGACGGAGCAAGAATGTGAACAAAAGCTTAAAGAAGTTAAACTCCTTATCCGAGAGACTTTGTGGACAACATATGGGGAGAAGGAACTGTCCCTGGCTCTACAAGTTGCAGAGGATGAGTGTAAAAGTGTTTCTTCCATCAAGCTAGACACAACTCTGGAGGCATATGAGTTTATGCTCACCCATTTGGAGAAATTGATCCAGAAGGCGAAGGAAGTAAACCAAATTTGGAACCGTTGGGCTCCACCTGCCGAGGAAAAGGATTTCAACTACCGTTTAAGAGAGCTAGAGGTGTGCCTCCCTAGACTGGTATCCCAGAAGGCTGTCTTTATTGAAGCAGCAAGCAAGAAGGACGCAACAAAGCAACAAGCCTTGGCCCGCAGCTTACATCCAGTAGCTGCGATAAAGCTGAAAGCCACAGCTTTACCAAAGTTCGGTGGAAGTAAACGAGACTATTACAGATGGAGGAAAGAATGGGAGGCTCTACAGAAGCAAGGTGAACCATCTGGTTCGAAGGAAGTAAAGAAGTTTCAATTGCTTGACAGTCTTGATGAGAAAGTGGCCAAGGACTTACGCCTATCAACATACAACTCATCAGATGAGATTTTCAGAGTCCTGGACAATCGTTTTGGGAACAAAGCTACCATTGCTCTTGAGATTATTGAAGAATTGCAAGCAATCCCACCAGTGAAGAGCAGCCAACCAAGACAAATAATAGAGCTTATCCAAGCGTTGGAAAAGGCTCTTGGCGACTTAAATGAGCTAGGAAATGCAGATGCCATAAAAAATCCGCTGGTAACAAAATCCATAGAGAGTAAGCTTCCAGACACTTTAAAGAAAGACTGGCTCACCCATAATGCCACTGAGAAAGGCACAACTGGTCATCAGAATTACTTTGACAAGCTTATGGCGTTCTTGAGATCACAAGAATCCATATATGAACAACTAGATCAACTGAAAGACCTCACTGAACCCATTAAAGAGAAGTCCAAGTTCTTAAAATGTGCCAGAACCAAGACAACCAAGCACGCCAGTGACATATCAGGCTGCATTGTTTGTGGTGATCCGAAGCACAGGAGGAAACTGTATTTCTGCAGAAGGTTTAGGATCAATTTAAAGCCATCAGAGAAGAGGGATGTAGTACAGCAGCTTGGTGCTTGCAAGAGATGCCTCGAAATCCATAATGGTGACTACTGTAGGAAGACTGATTACCTGTGCAAGAACCCAGAGTGTAGAGACCAACATCACTTTCTTCTCTGCTTACTCACTAGACCACAGTCTCAGAGAATGCCTAAATCTGGTTCAGAGAAAGCGGAGAGCAAAAGACATACTGAAGCCCAAGAAGAGTTTCTTTCCAAACTCTCACCTGAGCTGGCTCAGCAATGTAAAGACGCCTTCTGCAATGTTGTGTCAAGGGCATACAACTCCACTGTTACAGAGACAGGCCTTCTAGCAGAGAGTGGCATAAATGAACATCCAGTTATCTTAATGATCCTTGACGTTGCAGCTAATGATGGACAAAAAATTGGAACCCTCATTGACCTGGCATCAGACACAAACTACATTACACACAAAGCTGCAAGTAAGCTGAATCTTAGAAGTGAAGAGATAACGCTTGTGGTCCATGGTGTTGGAGGGATGCAGGTGTCTATTGAAACGAAGCGCTATCTTCTTAAGATACGCGTCAACACTTCAAGAGGGACCCTGAAGTCACATCAACTGATCTGCTATGGGCTTGACAAGATTGCAGAAGTTCACAGGCATGTTCCTGCCACAAAGCTTCATAAGATTTTCCCAGATGTCTCCCTGAAAGACCTTACAAGACCTAGAGAGATCCAGCTCTTGATTAGCCACAAAGAAGGTCAACTTGTACCTCAGAAGGTTCGCTCTGTCGGGGACCTTGTGTTATGGGATGGACCACTTGGCAAGACAATTGGAGGCACGCATCCGGACCTCTTTGAGGAAGTTACCTTAATGGCTCATACATCAAAGACTCACTTTGCAAGGTCAATGAGGACTGCAGCAGTCAAGTACAGTGAACTCACCTGCAAATGTCCAGGTTCCTGTCAGTATCCCAAACATCCTTTTATCCAATCCAGTGCAGCCACTACCAGCAAAGACTTTCTGAAGTGGTGGGAGTGGGAAAGCATTGGAGCAGCCTGTGTGCCAAGATGTGGAGGATGTCGTTGTGGGAATTGTCAACCCGGAGGAAAGGAAATGTCTTTGGCTGAGGAGAAAGAGATGGAGATAGTGAGAAATGGTTTGACATATGTGAATGGTGACCATCACACTCCTGAACCTCACTGGCATGCCAAATATCCGTGGACCGAAGATCTGGCTTCCCTTCCTAATAATAAGAAAGCAGTAGAAGCTACGTTCCTCAGGACAGAAAAACAGTTGGCAAAGGATCCAGAGTGGAAATTGGCCTATGCTTCACAAGTCCATGACATGGTCGATCGCAAAGCTGCAGTGAAACTGTCCAAGGAAGTACTACAAAACTGGACTGGGCCAGTGTGGTATATAAGTCATCTGATTGCACCGAATCCACATTCCATATCTACTCCAGTGAGGTTAGTGTGGAACAGCAGCCAGAAGTACAGAGGTCTGAGTTTAAACGACATGCTGATTAAAGGTCCTGATGTCTTAAATCCGATCAGAGCAGTCCTCCTGAGGTTCCGAGCTGGAGTTTTTGCTGCCCTTGGTGAT
>JBBPBX010012586.1:41889-53791 GCA_038048925.1 Garcialebias charrua
GAGGACCAGACTTAGCTTTTTTAGATTTTTCTACCTGGATTATTGAGCATGCATCAGGGTGTAATGAAATGTTGTTTTTATTTTTTGGAGTTGTCATGTTACACACATTAATTTAATCTGTTACTGTCTCTGCTTATGTTCACAGCCTATTACAGTACACCTTCCTCCTCCTCCTCCCCCTCCTCTCCACCAACTCCACCGTCCCATCACTGACCTGCCCACCCTCACATTCCAGCACAGCAACGTCAGAAAGGTACTGTACAGCAAAGACATGTTAATTTCTTTTAATTTATTATTTTTGTTTTAACTTACATCTACTGTACACTACTGTACACCTACTGTAATCATCACCTCTCTCTCGACAGCCTCCAAAGCGGCACGTCCCCCTGGTCCATCCACACATCTGATACGCACCACACCACACACGTAAGGAGAAGTTAATGTTGTCTGTGTTGTTGTTGTTATCAGCAGGTGTTCACGTCTGTGTGTGTGTTTGTGTTTCAACAGCTCCACTTGCTGCTTCGCCTCATGGAACAGCGTCAGGTACCACGTACCGTGCTCCTGCTGCTCTGCCTCCAGCCTGTCGTCCAGCCTCCTCCCTGTCCTCATCCTCCACACATGCACCACACAGGTAAGGAGAAGTTGTTGTTGTCTGTGTTGTTGTTCTCTGCAGGTGCTGACGTCTGTGTGTGGTTGTGTTCCAACAGTTCATCCGCGTGTTGCTCCACCTCATGGATGAGCCGCTGGTGCTGCCTGTCCTCCAGCCTGCCTCTGGTGTCCTGCATGTTGCCTCCATCCATCACCTTTGTGTCGTTCTGCCTAAATGACTGCTGCCAAAAACCAAAAAAACTTCATGTGATGCACAGACCTGCTCACATCAGGACCACAGACCTGAACTGACACCTGCCTGAACTAACAGCTGGCCTAAAATGCTCCCAACATTCATTGTTGAGCAATGGCTAAGCAGTTCCATCAGATGCAGGTTTGATCATGAGAAAAACATCTGTCTACCTACACTTCAGTCAAAGTAAGGCAATTTTGTTTCATTTTTCTGCTGCTTCTAGCTTTTTCTGAGTTCATGGACTTCTTTCTCATGCACATGGACACTCATCAACGCACTGGTTTCAAAAACATGATGGTTGCAACATGCTTCTGATAGATGTGATGCTGCTGATGGATTTATGGATTCATGTGTGATTGTTGACATCATTTTGCTGATGTCAGTTCCTGCTGATTTGCTGCTCTGATGTTAAAAGCTGCACTTTGAGAAGTGTTCATGTGTGATTGTTGACATCATTTTGCTGATGGGAGTCCCTGATTTGCTGCTCTGATGTTAAAAGCTGCACTTTGAGAAGTGTTCATGTGTGATTGTTGACATCATTTTGCTGATGTCAGTTCCTGCTGATTTGCTGCTCTGATGTTAAAAGCTGCACTTTGAGAAGTGTTCATGTGTGATTGTTGACATCATTTTGCTGATGGGAGTCCCTGATTTGCTGCTGTTGTGATGTTAAAAGCTGCACTTTGAGAAGTGTTCATGTGTGATTGTTGACATCATTTTGCTGATGTGAGTCCCTGATTTGCTGCTGTTGTGATGTTAAAAGCTGCACTTTGAGAAGTGTTCATGTGTGATTGTTGACATCATTTTGCTGATGTGAGTCCCTGATTTGCTGCTGTTGTGATGTTAAAAGCTGCACTTTGAGAAGTGTTCATGTGTGATTGTTGACATCATTTTGCTGATGTGATTTCCTGCAGTTCTGATGTGAAGTTACTGATGTACAGTTACTGTGTGTGTTTATGGATGAATGTGTGGTGTAATGGTTTAGATAAGTGTTTGTAAATAAAGTTCTGTGCATGTTTATGGCCCAGTATGTCAGTCTCATGCTGTTAAATGTGTGCGCGGCGCACCGTTAGCGGTATTTCCGCGACCTACGAACGAATAACGACCTACGAACGGGACGCAATTTTCACCCCCTACCTACGACAGGATCGAGCTGCGAACGGTTCTTAGGTCCCGAACTCGTTCGTAGGTCGGGGGTTCCCTGTATACAGTATTTTTATTTTTTATTGTTTTTTATTTATAAATAGATAAATGTACAGTACTGTACAGTCACCAAGCACTTAGCCTATCCTAACACAGTTTTTAAAGATGAAGGAGTCAGTTGAATTGTCTCCCTCCTCCCTGCAGGCTCCATAGGGAGCTTGCTCCCTTTATGTGAAAGGGAGACAATTCAACTTATTCCTTCATCTTTAAAAACTGTGTTAGGATAGGCTAAGTGCTTGGTGACTGTCCAGTACTGTACATGTATTCATTTATAAAAATAAAAAAAAAAAAAAAAAATATTATTTTATTATGAGATGCATGCTCGTAAGTCCGGGACCTCGTAAGTCAGAGCGCTCGTAAGTTGGGGACTACCTGTACACCAAACAACAGCAGCATACACACTCCCTTTCACACCTAGGGGCAATTTAGAGTGACCAATCAGCCTAACATGCATGTTTTTGGTCTGTGGGAGGAAACCAGAGAATCCAGAGGGAAAAAAAACATGCCTTAATATTATTATTAGTTTATTTGCCAGGAACAATGCACACAAAAATAGAACAGAACAAGTCTGTGACTGACGCGTTGCAAAAGAGTACCTATAGCTATAGCTAATTAGCAACTCCAGTCCCTTGCATGCACAGAGAGAACATGCAAACTTCACTCAGAAAGGTCCCTGCTGAGATTTGATCCACCATCCTTGTTGGTGAGAGGCAGCTTCTCTACCAACTGAGCCACCATGCCCATTATGAATGAATCACTTTTCATCAACCACCACCTCTTCCATCTTTCTCTCTTCTGTTATCATGGCTGTTACTCTGGTAATGTAGGAATCTTCCACTCTCATCCCACCAGATAGGTGGAGGTAGATAACCAGGTTTTTAGGTGGCTACACAAAGAATCAGAATCAACCTTTATTGTCATTGTACAGAAACACAACAAAATTACATTTCAGTACAGACATCCAAAGAAAACAACATGGGTAGACGGTGTTCTATGCAATATTATTTATAAAGGTTTTATGAATTTTTATTCATAAATGTTTTATGAAATATTATTTTTACAGGATCGAGAGATCGGCAAACCTTCAAAAGAAATCATAACTCAAGAGACTTCACACAGGAAACTATTTTCTGCTTAGAATAAATGCTCTTTGAAGCATTTCTGTTTTAAAGCTCTCTGTTTTAAATGGAGTGTCATACCTGCCAATAAATCCATGCCCAATATCCATTATTCAAAACTTAGCAGGTCAGACAGATCAGGGTACAGCTGTGACTTTCTGTTTTTTACCTTTCCTTTTTTCTTTTTCTGTTTCACAACTCGCACCCTCACTGCTTCATTGTCCTCTGAAGACTCAGAGTCAGAGGACTTTCTGTTTTTCTCCTTTCCCTTTTCCTTTTTATGTTTCACAACTCGCATCCTCACTGCTTCATTGTCCTCTGAAGACTCAGAATCAGAGGAGACCTCCGCCACTCTGGTGGTCTTGTTTTTATTCCTGAAGATCTTCAGGTTCACACGGAGGTGCAGAAGGAACAACAGAAGTTTGAAACACATCTGTCAATTCTTGAGTCAGATGTTCCAAATTTCTCAATGCTTGAGTCAGATGTTCCACATCGAATCTAGCACACTGGACTTTTAATCCCTTTTTCTGACATCGTTCTCTCAACTCTTCTGTTGGTAATCCATCTATTTCAAATAGTGGGACCCCAGACTGTATTAAAGCTTTCCATAAAGCAGAACGAGTGGGTCCTTGTGCATTATTTCGACCATCCCTTTTTGGCCCACGACCCACATGTTGAGAACCATACTCTTGTTCTTCTATTTTTCCTGTTCCCCAGTCTCCCAGTGTTCCTAACTCCGTGATTCGGCTACAAATTTCAGACATAGCAACATCAGGAGCCCCCAACATTACAGTCAACATTGCAGAGTGATAGTGCACAAGGGCTGTTCTTATCAATTGATCCCTCACAGCCTTTGGAATAGGTAGCAGTTGATACTGATCCACAGCAACAATAGTTAAAGCATCCCTCACACACAATTGAACCAATCTTTGTACACACTCCTAAAGAGTGGCCCACTGTCCTGTTATCTCTGGCCAGTCAGTGAGAGCTGGATAAACCTGGTGAACAGCTTCAGCATAAACATCAAATAGAGATCTAGAATCATTACCTAAATCTCTCACTTCTCGATGGAAATTAGCATTCACTGTAGCTTCTGTGGACAACCTTGCAAAAGACATCCCATCCCCCGCATCTATCTCCACCTGTCCTCCTCCTTCCTCAATTAATCTTGACAACCACACATCTGTATGTTCTCCCGGCTGCTGACGGAGCCTCCTGGACAAGTAAGCTACTTATTCCTGAGTGTAATCCTCAGTCATCATTCTCAGTTCAGGCTGCGGTTGATCTTATGGGACAGCATCCATAACTTGTACACCATTCTCATAAACAGGTTGACCATCTGCGCCTACTCTTGCTTGTAAGACATCTGGTCTCACTATCTGTTCCTGCCTCCTCCGCTGCTCTGGTTTCACACTTTTACTGCGGGATAAGGAGCGTAATGAGGAATTAGTGGACTCTTCTTCTTCATCACTTACATTATCTTCCCACAAATTTCCATCCCAGCTAGAGGGATTCCATCCCATTCCTAACCCAGCTACAAAAGCCGTACTCTTTTAGGTGATACAGACCGTTTCCTTTTCCACTTTTTCTCTCTTTTTAACATGGACACCTGAGCCACTGCTTCTTCAGCAATCTGGGCCATGTTTTCTAGCTGTGTAGTTAACAACTGCACATGCTGACGCTGTAAAGAAGAGGCCAACTCAGCTTCTTCTAGTGCCTTTTGCTGTTTCAAAACTTCTGTTTGACTCTATTGATTTATTTCATTCTGCCGTTTCCAGGCAGCGGCACAGACCCACAAACGTCATTGCAACCCTTCTACAGGCATTTTCTTTTTCACGTCTACTGCTCGTACAACTTCTAACAAAGTTTCAGGGTCTCTGTCTCGTAGAGACCCTTCCCAATGCTCGGAGCATCCCGTTCTATCCCTCAAGCACAATGTTATAGACTGATAACAGGGTATTTCCCATCCTGGTACTATTTCAGTCTTTTCCTATGTCTCATCTCCCTTTGTTGATTTTCTCTTGAACATTCTTTTGAACATTATGCAGTCTCTCTTTGTAATCCTGCCGACAACGCCAAAAATGTTCTATGAAATATTATTTATAAATGTTTTATGAATTTTTATTCATAAATGTTTTATGAAATATTATTTATACAGGATTGAAAGATCGGCAAACCTTCAAAAGAAATCACAACTCAAGAGACTTCACATAGGAAACTATTTTCTGCTTAGAATAAATGTTCTTTATTTTGCCACATAAAATCAATAGCAAGCAAGCAAGCAACACACTTGCATCCCAAACTTCATACAATGATTAACGCTTAAACAAAGACTTTTATCCTTTGACACGAGAGTGGATTGGAGAGCCGTTTTCAATCCCAAAGGCAGAGTGGGCGTTAAAACAAACAGGCGATTACTCATCCCCGGTAGACTCTGACTTTGGGGTCCAGGCTGTCTCCTTTTATTCCTTTTTAGAATGTGTGTGAGGCAGGGTGGGCCAAAACCCTGCCCCCAGACAATCACCCAGTTTCAACAGGAACTGAACATTATCTCAGGAACTGGAGTATCTCCCCCTCACCTCTAATCAAACCGTTAGAACAAAACTCTGGAGATGATGAGATCAATAAACTGATTATTCCTGTGATTATGAAATCAGTACAGTTTAACTTCTTATCTCCCAGCTCTCCTGTAGTGTGACAGATATAAGGGAAGTTCTTCCCTTGAAATTACACACAATGTCTGGACATTTCAGACTGATCAGAGAACAAACTTATTTATCATTATTCAGACGGGGATGCCAGAGATAAGTCAAAGTCAAAGTCAACTTTATTGTCAGAACTGCAATATGTACAGGACATACACAGGATTGAAATTGCATTTCTCTCTCAGTCCCTCGGTGCAACAGTAACCATTTAAACACTAAACAATTAATAAACAAGCATAAAATGAAATAATAAAAGTTTAGTACTGTCCTGAGTTTTTTTGCATAGTAGTTTTTCATAGTAGTAAAAAAAGTATAAAAAGTTTCACCAACACCAAAACACCAACATTTAATAAACATAATCATAAAATGAAATAGAGTGTAATACTGTCCTGAGTTTTTTCATAGTAGTTTTCCATAGTAGTGAAGTAAACATGAGGGTGTTACCATATTGTGTCTTTAAACACGTACGATGTCACCCAGATGTAATGGATATATCAAGGGGTCAAGATTAAACTGACACACTTTATATATCTTAATTTACTTATTCAGATTGAATAGTAATTTCGCGGATTCTTTTCTTTTTCCGTTTACCCAATATTTCTGTGATCTTTACAGTGTTGGGAATGTTACTTTAAAAAAGTAATTAATTATAGTTACTAGTTACTTCTCCCAAAAAGTAACTGAGTTAGTAACTGAATTACTCACCTATAAAAGTAATTAGTTACCAGGGAAAGTAACTATTGTTTGTTTGTTTGGTTTAAGTTTAGATATACAGTATCTACGAATTTAAAGTAGAAATGCTTACAGCACCTCAACAGAACATGACTGGTTGACATACTATACTTCAAGTTTTTTCTTCATTACAAAATACAGTTTAACAAAATAATATAACAATTGTGTTTTCAGCTCTATGTACACACTGTACTGTTCAAGTGTTTTCTTAGAAATAAAAGTAAACAGTTAAAATAAGTGCTTTGTAGTGTAAAATAAAATCAAACCCTCACACAACTGGTTCTTCAAGTATGTTCTTAAAAACAAAAGAACCATTTTAACAATATGGAGTACTTTTAAAACAGTACTGAAAATCTGAATTACCTGTGAGTTGTGAGATGCTTCATCATCAGATCAGATTACAACGGACGTAGACTAACACTTCGCTCCTCCGGGACATTAATGTACACTTCACATGCACGTTCTTGCCTTTTACCTCAAGGAGAGTAAAGTAGTGCCTGTATTTCCACTTTGAAAACGCCAACTTTCCCTCCAGACTCGCCATTGCTGCAGGACTTCACTTTTCAGCTTTGAAGCTCCCTGCAGCGCTGCGTGTGTGAACTGAACAACAGATCCTCTGATTGGCTGACCTCTGCCTGACACTCTATCTTAGCCAATCAGCATCATCCTTATTGTTTCACCCCTCCCTCCCCTCTGCTGCCTCCACCCTCCCTCCCCTCTGCTGCCTCCACCCTCCCTCCCCTCTGCTCCGTCCTCCCTCAAAGGGGAAAAAAGCAACAAGCAGCTTTACGAGAGCCAGAGCGGAAGACAAAAGTAACGTACCCCCATTTAGTGTTTGTAACGGTAACGGCGTTGTAACGATAGACATAGTAACTACTTAGATTACCCGTTAATGAAAAAAATAACGCCGTTTATTTGTAATTCCGTTATTCCCATCACTGGATCTTTATGATGGATAAGTAAAACAGAAGCCATAGAGTGACAATGGAAACGTTAACTTAGTTTGGTGTGCCAAAGACACTACCATTTATTTAGAATAAATCAACTAAATTAACACCATTACACTTGATTGACATGATTTCACTTTCTTTCAATTTAATACGTCAGCACATTTAAATTGTAACAACAGACATAAATACAGGATGTCATTATACTTAGTCTGTGGCTCAGTCTTAGCTTAAAAATAGTTACCAGCTTAGAAATGGAGATGGAGAAATTTAAGAAGGAGAGGTTAAAGGAGGAAGTTATTTATCTTGAGTGTAACCAGAAATGACACTTTCCATCCGACGTCTGCTAAACCCCAGGTACGTTTGTAAACAGCTCTTTACCTTTTGACGACAGCCTGGTAAGAGAAGACCTTGTAGCTTTTCAGATGCACGGGTTCCTTGCGGGGGCCAGTACATCTGAGCTGGTTATTACGTTTACCTTCCAACGTCTCCTGGTTTCGCGTTGGTCATCAGAAAATGTGTCAGCTCCTGGCCCCTGGCTCAAGATAACTTATTCCAGGAAGGAATAAACAAAGTTTTGAGCTTACGCTCGTTCGAAGTGGACTCATAACAACATGTTATTAGTCCTTAACTGAATGACTGTCCTTAGCGTTTGACTGAAGTTCATTCAGTTCTTTTGGGAAGACCTCATCCTGAGGCTTACACCAGCAGACTTCCTCGTTCCAGCAAAAGCTTAGAACTTTTAGTAGAAGATCTGAGAAAGAGAGGACTTGTCTCTTCCCCATTGGTCCAAAAAAAAGCAGTCGAGCAGTTCACTTGTTATCACGATTCAAGGTGAAATTCAGAGCAGAGGGAAATTGTTTAGGAAAAGTATCTGAGTGAGAAGACTTTCAGACGCTAGTTAGAGTTTTAGCTGAAACTCAACAAAAACAACTTCTGTGTAAGTCAGTTTGACATTTTATCTGAACTTTGACACCCTTTCATTTGATCAAGTAACACAGTCATGCTTCACATTTAAAGAATAACACAGCATATAACATATATCATGAAAATGACAAAATGTTATTCTTTTGATTACATTAGAATAAAATTAAAGAAGCCAATAGTCTCTTTTGGTGACTATGTTCTCAGATTACAACTAATGGAATAATTTGTAGTAAATGTCTTGCTTTACTGAGAGGTCAGTAAAGGTCATCTCTGGAACAGTTCAAAAATACAAAGGAATCAGAGCGGGCACGGTCATGCCCACTAATGTAGTATAAAAGTATAAAAAGTTTCACCAACAGCAAAAATGAAATAGAGTGTAATACTGTCCCGAAGTATAAAGTATAAAAAGTATATCTATAAAATAAATAAAGGTTCTGGCATTTGACATTTGTAAAGAGTGACAAAGCAGCATATGGGGTTAATGTACACAGTATATGTATGAGGTAGTTGATATTGGTATAGAAACAAAGTGGCATTATGCAATAAGGCTAGTAAAAAGAATATATACTGTATATCAGCAGTAGTGTAGATATAAAAAGTCTAGATGTAAACAGTAGTAATAAATGTAAACAGTAGTAATAAATGTAAACAGTAGTAATAAATGTCAACAGTAAATGTAAACAGTAGTATGACTATAGGCAGTAATGTAATACAAACATTAGTGCAAATATGAGAAGTAGTGCAAACTGAATGAGCACATGACCGTGAGTTTAGTGAATGACCCGTATTGATGACACAGAGTCCAGTGTTAAAAAACTTTGTGTTGTGAGGTAATGTGTGAAAGTTTTTTGTGATTAAGGCAGTACAAGTGGGAGGGAGGGCAGAGCTGGCAGAGTGTTAAGCATCCTGACTGCCTGATGAACAGAGCTGTCTCTCAGTCTGCTGGTTCGAGCCTGGAGACTCCTCAGTCTCCTCCCCGATGGCAACAGGCTGAAGCAGCTGTGTAGTGGGTGTGTGGGATCACCTGCCATGCAGAGGGCTTTCCGAGTGAGGCGGTTGCTGTGTAAGTCCTGTAGTGAGGGCAAGGAGGTGCCGACAATCTTCTCAGCTGCTCTCACTATACGCTGGAGGCTCTTTCGGCAGGATGCAGTACATGCACCATACCACACCGTGATGCAGCTGGTCAGGACACTTTCTATGGCGCCCCTGTAGAAGGTGCACATGATGGGGGTTGGAGCTCCAGCTCTTTTCAGCTTGCGGAGAAAGTAGAGGCGCTGGTGAGCCTTCTTGGCCAGTGATGCAGTGTTCCTGCTCCAGGACAGGTCCTCTGAGACGTGCACTCCCAGGAACTTGGTGCTGTCCACTCTCTCCACTGTGGTGTTGTTGATGGTCAGAGGGGCATGTTGGGCATCCCTCTTCCTGAAGTCCACAACAATCTCCTTTGTCTTCTCCACGTTGAGAGTGAGATTGTTGTGTCCGCACCACAAGGCCAGGCGGCTCACCTCGTTCCTGTAGTCCGTCTCATCGTTGTTGCTGATGAGACCTACCACTGTTGTGTCGTCCGCAAACTTGATGAAGTGGTTGGAGCTGTACGATGGTGTGCAGTCGTGTGTTAGCAGGGTGAATAGAAGGGGGCTCAGCACACATCCTTGTGGGGCTCCTGTATTCAATGTGATGGTGCTGGATGTGTTATTCCCGACCCGTACTGCCTATGGTCTCCCGGTCAGAAAGTCTAGCAGCTAAAATAAGAACAAGGTTTTGAGTTTGTGCACAACACAACAGACCAGGAACGGTTAAAATGATTTATTATTAAATTGCAGCTGGTGGAGGTCTGGTTCCGGGCACAGGTACAATCTTCATAGTCAAGAACCAGGAGGAATCCTTTTGTTGTTCGCAGTGGATGACATCAAGAGCTGTGAGCAGGCAGAAGCAGAGTGTGGCAAGGCAGAGTACTAGTTTAGGGGTTGACCATGGGTGAAGCCCAGAATGGAAGGCTTGGGTTGAGAACCGTTGGTCAGAGATCAGAATCCAAATCCAGAAGATGCTCCAAAATGCGTATAGTCATGATAATCATAAGATGGGTCAACGTGCTGTGGTCAAATGTCAGAGTCCAGAACAGGCAAGGGCAAAGCGAGGAAACCAGAAGACAAATGTGGGGTCAAACCAGGAGCGACAGGCAAAGCTATGGCATGAAATGCTGGACATCTACTAACACTGTGGAATTCGACAATCTGGCAACAAGGAAATGAAAGACAAGGCCTTAAATAGTGAGTGTGAACAGGTGCATGAATGAGAGCAGATTGCTGTGGAGGAACAGTGGGTGTGGTGGTGAGAGGTGGCAGGATCAGACCATGAAGCTTGAGAAACAACACATGAAGAGTGATCAGAGGCAAGGAAAAACAGGATCTGTGGCTTAAGGCTGGAATACACCTGAGCGTACATGAAGTACGCCACTGTACGCGCGTGTAGTGGGCATGACCGTGTCCACTTTGATACACCTGTGTATTTTTGAACTGTTCCAGAGATGACCTTTACTGACCTCTCAGTAAAGCAAGACATTTACCACAAATTATTCCATTAGTTGTAATCTGAAGAACATAGTCACCAAAAGAGACTATTTCTATCTTTGATTTTATTCTAATGTAATCAAAAGAATAACTTTTGTCATTTTCATGATATATGTTATATGCTGTTATTCTTTAAATGTGAAACATCATTGTGTCATTTCTGCAAATGAAAAGGTGGCAAAGTTCAGCTAAAATGTCAAACTGACTTATACAGAAATTGTTTTTGTCGAGTTTCAGCTAAAACTCTCATCTAGCGTCTGAAAGTCTCTCACTCAGATACTTTTCCTAAACAATTTCCTTCTCTGCGCTGAATTTCACCTTGAATAGTGATAACAAGTGGACCAATGAAAAAGAGACAAGTTTCTCTCATCTCGGATCCTTCCTTAAGTTCTAAGCTGTTGCTGGAACGGATGAGTTTGCTGGGAACTTCAAGACATGAAGACGTCCCAAAGAGCTGAATGAATGCCTGTCACCTGCCAAGGACAGTCATTCAGCTAAGGACTAAATAACATGCTGTTATGAGTCCACTTCGAATGAGCGTAAGCTCAAAACTTTGTTATTCCTTCCTGGAATAAGTTTATCTTAACTAATGTAGTAATATAGGACGGGGTCAGTTTACTGACTTACCTATATGTTAGATGTATAAATTGGCAGGGTTTAGACTGACACAAAAATACATCATTAATTAAACGAGTTCTCTCTTTTTCAGTTCAATATCAATAATTCTATACCTTGACCAGATGTAATTCACAGGAAACGTTAAACTTATGTTGGCACATCAGGACTGCACCATTTATTTAACATAATTGTAAATTACATCACACATTTGTACATGATTGGTTGATTATTTTTCCTATAATTAACT
>JBBPBX010012587.1:0-32371 GCA_038048925.1 Garcialebias charrua
GAAGAATCTGTCCAGAGGACCTGACTCAACCTTGTCATAGTAATTTCCTGTAACTCTGTAAACTTATAACTTCTACAGATTTTAGCCACTGAACCCTTTGTGTAGGTTTGTTTACACCATGTGATGCTCTGCTTAATGAATAAAAATATTGCTTGCGTCACATGATATGTGCAGGTCACGTGACTTCCACTCCAGTAATGTAGGCTGATGGTTTCACCACCTTGTGGCACAGGATGTGTGTTTCAGCATTTTCTTTAAATCTTGGATAAAAACAAACCATACAAACCCAATTTCTAAAAACTTTGAACATTGCATAAAACGTAAATAAGAAAAGAATATAAAGATTTGCAAAATTCACAAACTTACAGTTTATTCACAATTGTACTTAAAAAGCATAACTGATATTTAAACTAAGAAACTGAACTGTTTAATTTCATGCCAGAAACACGTCAAACAAGAGAGCAAGGGCCGATAAAAGAAGTGGTGTGAATAAAACGAGAGCTGGAGGAGCACTTTGCAACTACCGTATTTTCTGGTGTATAGGTCACACCGGTGTATAGGTCGCACCATCCAATTATTACCAACAGATTGGAAAAATCCCTAGATAGGTCGCACCGGTGTATAGGTCGCACCTACGTTTAGCTCTGCTGCAAATGTCTGCCACAGGAGCGCACAGCACGACTTTTAAGAAGATTAACACTTAAAAACAATTATTTGTTTGATAAAAATTATAGCAAATATGTGTCTGAGCTGAACTTTTCCTTAATAAATGAACGTACAGTAATTGTGAAATGAGCTGGATTTAAAAATTTGTTTCGCCGAAAGTGATAACAAGCCATATGTAGGTCGCACCGGTGTATAGGTCGCAGGCCTTGGAAAAAACATTAAAAGGTGCGACCTATACACCGGAAACTACGGTAATAAGGTTACTTCACAACAAGTCGGTTAGATCAAGAGGTCAAAAGAGAACATTGAGACATTGAGAGAGGCTCTTAGAAGTAAAGATGGACACAGGTTCACCTGTCTGCGCATATACACATCTAAAAACTGTGGACATTTTTAGACTGATGGTTCTCACTGCAAAATAAGGAAGCCTTTGAAAATAGCCAGGCTCACAGCGTGACCACAGTGCTCTAACTGTGCTGGTCCTGTTCCGTTTATCTTTATTACGTACTCTGACCATGATCCACACATTGAAGTTGTCTGTTTAAAATGGACTGAGGCAGAGAGAGAGACGGCTCTGAGGTCAGAGGAAACCAAATTTGACCTTTCTGGGAAACCACAGACACCACATCCAGACTGTTGTCAGAACACAGTTGAAATGCCAGCCTCGTTGATGGTATATGGGTGCATTATGCTGGTGAAGATATATGGGTGCATCAGGGACTATGGCACAGGCAGGAAACACATCTGGAATGGTCCCGTCAGTGTAGAAATGTAGAAACAGGTTGGAGAACAATAAAGGTTCCATCCAACTGAAGCCTCATCAGGGAAGTCCTCGAATGTTTCAAGATAATTCTAAACTGCAGAATGCATCCATCCATCCATCTTCCATCCATCATCCATCCATCTGTCCATCTCCATGCATTTATCCATCCATCACCCATCCATCTGCCCATCCATCCATGCATTTATCCATCCATCATCCATCCATCTGTCCATCCATACATGCATTTGTCCATCCATCCATCTGTCCATCCAGATATCCATTTATCCATCCATCATCCATCCACCTGTACATCCATCCATCATCCATCTGTCCATCCATCCATGTATTTATCCATCATCCATCCATCTGTCCATCCATCCATGCATTTGTCCATCCATCAATCTGTACATCCATCCATCCATCCATGCATTTATCCATCCATCATCCATCCATCTGTCCATCCAGCTATCCATTTATCCATCCATCATCCATCCATCTGTACATCCATCCATTCATCCAACCATTTATCCATCCATCATTCATCCATCTGTCAATCTATCCATCCATGTAGCCATCCATCATCCATCCATCTGTCCATACATCCATTTATCCATCCATCTGTCCATCCATCCTTCATCCATCCATTCCCCTGCCCATCCATCATCCATCCACCCATCAATCACCCATCATCCACCTATCTATCCATCATCCATCCATTCATCTATCTATCCAACCAACCATCCATCAATCAATCCATCCATGTATCCAACCGTCCATCCATCCATCATCCATTCAGCCATCATCCATCCATCCATCTATCCAACATCAACCATCATCCCACCAACCATCCATCATCCATCCACCCATCTATCATCCATCCATCCATCATCCACCCATCCATCATCCCTCTACCCATCATCTACCCATCCATCCATCATCAACCCCAACCACCCATCCATCCATCCATCATCCACCCATCATCCAACCAACCATCTATCCATCCATCCATCCATTATCTTTACCCACTTCTTCCAATTTGGGTCACGGGGGTCACCGGCGCCCATGTCCAGCAATCACTGTGCACAGGCAGGGGACACCCTGGACAAGTCTCCAGTCCATCACAGGGACACATAGAGACAAACAACCATTCACTCTCTCACTCACACCTAGAGACAATTTAGAGTTACCAATCAGTCTAACATGCATGTTTTTGGTCTGTGGGAGGAAACTGGAGTACCTGGAGAAAACCCACACATGCACAGACAGAACATGCAAACTCTACCCAGAAAGGCCCCTGGACTGGGATTTGGACCAGGGACCTGTTCGCTGAGAGGCAGCAGTTCTACCAGTTGTGCCACCGTGCTGCCCAACCATCTATCCATCCATTTATAAAGAGTGATGAACAGCTAGACAGCTGCGTCAGACAAGATTATGACAAAATGATCTCTCAGAACCTCTGACTGGTTGTTCCTTTATGTTCACAGACTGTTGTTGAAAGAGGAGATACCACACTGAGGACAACGTGCTGAAGAGAAACTCCTCTAGTTTTTTTTGCTGTCATTAATTTCAACTTTTTTTTCTTTCAGAAATTGCTTTTTATTTTTTTCATCATCATTTGATGTTTACTATGTTCCATTGTGAACAAAATGTGGGTTAATTAGTTTTGCATATCATTGCCTTTTGTATTTATTTACATTTTACACAACGTACTGACTTATTAGTGTCGTATAAAGAGAATAAATGTTTACAATCAAGGACAGGCCAAAATCAGAAGTTGGAATGAAAGGCAGCTTGAGTGTGTGGTGTTTGCAACATTGTTCATGCATCATATTTTTCCAACATAATGTAATTGGAAACAATTTAGCTACAATTTGTTTGTGATAACCCCGTGAGAATAATAAGAATTAAACATTGAAAATCATAGTTTGGTTAGTTTTGTAGCCACTAACTCTTGGACATGCATATTTAACTTCAATTCATTTAAATGTAATTACATAGCGCCAAGTCACATCACAAGTCATCTCAGGGCACTGAACAGAAAAATTCATATATAAAAAATAATAATTTAACACTGAGCATAAACATCAGCTTTTAGATGAGGGCTGTCTCAGGGAAGGACAGAGACGTTTGGTGTGGAACTGACCAGGACGACTTCTGATAAAACGATACGGAAGAGCATTGCATTCACCAAATTTAAAAAAATTGACTCATCATCTCATACTCATGAGATCCTGATCTCATAATTATGAGATATTATCTCATAAGTATGACATCTTATCTGATAATTATGAGATATTATCTCATAATCATGACATCCTATGTCATAATTATGAGATACGATCTCATAATTATGACATCCTATCTCATAATTATGACATATTTTCTCATATATACGAGGTATTATCTCATAATTATGAAATAATATCTCATAATTATGACATCTTATCTCATAATTATGACATCCTATCTCATAATTATGAGATACGGCCTCATAATTATTACATATTTTTCATAATTATGAGATAATATCTCATAATTATGAGATAATTTCTCATAATTATGAGATAATGTCTCATAATTATGAGATAATATATCATAATTTAGAGATAATATATCATAATTTAGAGATAATAATGTAATAATTATGAGATAATATCTCATAATTATGAGATAATACCTCATAATTATGAGATCAGGATCTCATAAGTATGAGATGATGGGTAAATTTTTTATTCATTTGGTGAATGCAATGCTTTTCCATAAAAAAGAGTTGCACACATCAGTTTATTTTAGCGCTCGGTGGTTGCTGAGACTTACTGGCTTCGGCTTGGCAGTAGGACTCAGCTGACTCTGGTCAAACTCTTCTTTCTCTTCCCATGATCCTCTGGTGTCTCCGTTGGATGAAGGAGAAACTCTCAGCTCCTTGACCTTACTCATCACCTGCACAGGGTCCAGACTCATCCTCACCATAGAGTCCTTCTGCGTGGGCCTCCTGACCTGCTAAGAGCTCCGACAGAGATGCTGTGCTCCTCTGAGGAACAAAAACCAAACCAGGAAAAAGGTCGACCTGAATAAACAAAATGTCCTGACAGCGTCTCTGACATTTATCAGGACTGAGGAGTCATGTTCACGGATCATCAGATGATCTGCCTGCACCTGCTCCAGAGGAGCAGAAGAGTTCAGTCGTCTTCTTTCTGCTGGCCGGTCTGTTCACGAATGTTTCTCTCTCGTTGGGATTATTTCTCCCTGTGTCCAGTCCCGAGGGCAGGAGAGAGGCTCACAGCTTCAGGATTATTTTCCCACACACAGTTCCTCCTGTCACACATGCTGTGTGTCCTGGGTACAAATGTTTTAGGCTCTGCAGCACTCCATCTGTTCCCCCTCTCTGTGCCCCCCCACCCCAACCCCTTCCCATCTTGTAACTCTCTGTTCCATTCAATCACTCTTTCAGATCCATGCCGCCACACCACCCCCCTCCCCGGTTCCCAGTGACCAATCACGGCCTTGCTTCCTTTTCCAGCCTGCCTCTGCCTCCACCGTCCACGTGCAGTTTACCAAAGAGGCTCATGGGAAGTTCAGGCTCTCAATAAAAATAGCAACATTGATGATGAGCCGTTAAAACCACAAATAAACTATTTTTCCAGGTAAGACGGAGCGAAGGATTGTAGCTTTTTGTGTGTGTGTGTGTGTGTGTGTGTATAATAAGTATATTTAATAATACAATCCAGAAATTATAGAACAGTTGAGCCTGATGGTGGTCAAAAACTTATTTGACATCTCAGGAACTGCAACCAACATTTTAAACATCCAAGACCTGTAAGCTTTAGTTAAAAGATGACATGTCAGTGAGAATTTTCATTCAACCTTTATTTAGGCAGGTTAATCCCATTGAGCCTCGATGATTCATTTACAAGAGAGACCTGGTTTGAGCTACTGGTAAAGACTTTACCAATATAATCATATAGAATGATGAAAAAATCCTGCTCAGCTGCCATGTCAGAACTATTTTCATGGAGACAACTTTTCTCTGATCATCAAGTATAACTTCAGCCACCGAGGAGCTTTCTTCTTTCTAAATATGTCTGCAGTTCTGAAATATTTGTGAAAAAACATTTTATTTTCTGAAAAGCACAGAATAAAAAAATGTGTAGAAAGTATTTGGTAAGGAGGCACAACGCTGTGGTGACATCATGAAGGGTTTCCTATGAGCTGCAACACCAACCAGCAGAGTAAAGGAAGTAAAAACATGTAATGTGGAAATAAACACGCTGTGCACCGGGATCAAGAGGAAAACTACAAATTGTGCAAACACTAAATATGATGGTAAAAACCTGATCTCACTGGTTTAAAACCTTTAAAACTGGCATGCAGATGCAGAAATTTTCTTTAAATTGTCCTTTAATGGGCAATTTATAAAAGCAACTTGGAGAGATTTTGGCTAACTTTAGTCATTTTTTAAACCATCACATCATTTTAAGGCATTTTAACTATTTAATATGAGCATGAGAGTGAGTTCATCAAAGGGAGAGGGATGGGATGAAATTAGCCTAAAGGTAGCAAATAATGGATGTTCCCTTTTTAGAGTCATTAGAGTCCTTTTCCACAGCAGAGTTAACAGCAGCTCTGTGAGTGGGGTCATGTTTGATGCACATTTACATTCCTCTTAGTATTTTTATTTTATTTTATTAAATTGTTCCTGATCAGTCACATCTCTTGCCTGATATATTTTTTTCATTCTGATATTTGAATCGTTCTGATATAAAGTCTCCTAAACTCAAAGGATGGTGTTCCGCTCATAATAAAAACTAACTAAATAAGCTGTTTTTACTTTAATTCAGCCACTTTTATAGCAGCTGCTCACAAAGGTACAATTTGTTTCTGTTTCTTTAGTCGTTTTTAAAAGTAAAAATAAAATAAATTTAAAAAACCAGTTTGATGTAGTGTTAGCACCAACAAGGTGATTCTTGTTGAAAACTTGGCTGAGCATTAAATAAACTGAAGGATGATGCAGCTCAGGTGTTGGGTCAGGTCTCACACACACACACACTGACAGAAGAAAATACTGAAAACTGTTCTACGGCTCAATCTAGACTTTTCTTCATTTAAAGCTAAGCGTACGGGCCACCAGATATAGGATATATGAGGGAGGTCAGTATTAAACTGACACCCTTTACCTTAATTATTTACTGATTCAGATTGAATAGTATTTTACGGATTCTTTTCTTTTTCAGTTTATCCAATATTTCTGCGATCTTTATGATGGACAAATAAACCATAAAGCCATTAAGTGACAGAGACGTTGATTTTAGTTGGTATGCCAGGAGACACTACCTTTTATTTAAAATAAATCAACTAAAATTAACACCATTACACTTTATTGACTGATTTCACGTTTCTTGCAATTTAACACGTCAGCACATTTAAATTGCAACAACAGACATAAATACAGGATGTCAATATACTTAGTCCGTGGCTCTTAGCTTAAAATGTAGTTACCAGCTTAGAATTTGAGATAAGATAGGAATAGATTAAAGATGGAGGGATTAAAGATGGAGTTGGGTCATCTATTTTGAGTTTAACCAGAAATGACACTTCTCCATACGAAAACCAGCTCGACTCCCGTGCACGTTCCATTAAACATCAGCAACTCTGTACCTGTTTAGACGTCCGTCTCGTTTGGTAGAGTTGAGAAGCAGTTTAGCTTCACAGGTTCTGGGCCCATGTCATACCTCGGCGTGTTTATGGATTCGACGTGTCGTGAGGCCTGCTTTCTCCGTCAAAGACAGTGGCAGCTTCTGGGTTAGTTTCAAAATAAAGCATTCCTCAAGAAAGTTCTAGAGAGCTTTTGCTCGGTGAACTGGATGGAGACGTCCATCAGTTCCACTGATAAGTCAGTCTTTTGCTCTTGACCAAACTTAATCAGCTGACAAGGCAGAGAGCTTTCAGGTCTCGCTGTCTTTTTCACTCTGAAGCGTTCCGGAAAGATAAACGCTTTTCCTAAAAATGTTGAGATTAGAACACAGTTTCCTCATTGGTCCGTGGGCCGGGAGGAGAGAAAAAGAGTGAAGCGAAAGCTTCAAGGTTGACAGAAAGTCTGCTTAGATAACAAAGAGGAATGTTTTGGAAAAGTGTCTGAAAGTGAAGAGACATCTTGACGCTTAGTTCGAGATTTAGCTGAACTCCACAAAAACAACTTCTGAGCAAGTCATTTTGACACATTATTCAACTTTGCCATAGTTCTTTTGAATAGACGGGCAGAATATACCAGCATATTAATTATCATTCACATTAAAGAATAACACAGCATAATAATAATAATAATAATAATGTATTTTCCTGTCATCTGTGTATGTTTCCCATACACAGACGAAATTCGTCTCTGCATTTAACCCAACCACCACCAGGTGGTGCAGTGAGCAGCCAGAAAGCGCCCGGGGAGCTGGAGAATTAGGTGTGCACTCATAGACACCCCAAGGTGTGTAGTGGCCGGGGCGCGGCATGAGAATGACAAAATGTTATTCTTTTGATTACATTAGAATAAATTAAAGAAGCCAATAGTCTCTTTTGGTGACTATGTTCTCAGTTTACAACTAGTGGAATAATTTGTAGTAAATGTCTTGTTTACTGAGAGTTCAGTAAAGGTTATCACTGGAACAGTTCAAAAGACGTATCATAGCGGACACTGTCATGCCCACTACACACACACACACTGACAGAAGAAAATACTGAAAACTGTTCTACGGCTCAATCTAGACTTTTCTTCATTTAAAGCTAAACTTTAATAAAAGATAAATAAGACATTTTTTGGGAAGTGTTTAATTTTGTGCTGTAGTCTGTTGGAAAAGCTGTGCGGGAGGAGAGGGTGTGCAGTGCAATGGGGGGGAGGGGGGCTGCGAATAAGAATATAATCTATAAACTGATGAAGAAGACGGGCGTCTCAGTTGGTAGAGCTGTAGCCTCTCAGTGATAACATTTCTGGATCAAATCCCAGCAGGGGGCCTTTCTGGGTGGAGTGTTCATGTTCTCTCCGTACATGCGTGAGTTTTCTCCAGGTACAGTACTCCAGTTTCCTCCAACAGACTAAAACATGCATGTTAGACTGTTTGGTAACTGTGAGTGAGAGAGAAAATGGTTGTTTGTCTCTGTGTGTCCCTGTGATGGACTGGAGACCTGTTCATGTGTCCTCCACCTCTCGCGCAGTGACTGATGGACATGGACACCATTGATCCAAAAAGCAAGAAGTGGGTAAAGATGATGGATGGATGGATGGATGGATGGATTAACTTTTACGACCATCAGTTAGCTGTTTCCACAGGATTAAATCTTTTTTCAAAAACCTGAATCCTTTAAATATACAGTAAATGTTTAAACTGGTTTAGAGGTGGCAGCGCCTCTAAATAAGTGCCACAATGCAGGAAAGTGTTCAGTAATTCTTGTGTTCAGTCATTACGACTGTAGCGCAAACTGTAAATGAAAGAAGTTTTTATTGTTTTTTCTGCTCATCAATTCTGTTTGTTATCCATTAAGTACAGACATCCTGTTTCCTAAGGATGTCACATTTCTTCTCTCTTCCATTATTATTATTTATTCTGCTGTAATGTGGAAATGATATTGCCACAAAGAAACCGACCAGCTGACCTTTACAATACAGCAAAACCTTCCTTATTAAATACTGGATCTAAAATAAAATAAATAAATAAACACTGGATCTCTATGCAGCTGGGCCCAAACTGGGCCGAGCCTGCAGCGCCACTCTATGGCTGCTGTGTGAACTGCACCTTGCCACCTCTACTTTTTAGAGTTCAATCAAAGGCAACTTGACTCGTTGTCAAAAATGTCAAGTTGTTTCAGTTCTTATCCAAGTAGAAAAACTTCTTCTGGCTTTATTAAAGAAGTCCAGTTGTGTTCGATTCAACCTAACCATCTTGTACTGGTTGATAAGAGAAGAACCAACACTGGCACTTTCTTGTGACCTTTGTTCCGCACTGTGATTTTTCTGCTTCTTGTGGCCTTTGTGTGTGCTTTGTGTGGTGTTTGGTTTTCCACTGAGCTGCAGCCTGATGTGGTTAGGCTCAGAATAGATTCATATTGATCCATAATGGGGGGGGGGGGCTTGGAAATAGGCAGTGGAAAAAGAAACAGGGGTGTTGGCAAGTCAAACAGAGGTGTGGACTGAGAGAAAGGCTGCGGTTGTTGAAGGGTGCTGATGGTTCTGAACTGTTTGTTGTCTCTTTAATGATGGACACAAACACTGAGCTCAGGAATAGCACATGACCTGTTAGCCAAATTTCATTTAGACGCTGAACACGGTTTGATTTTTCAATTCTGATTAATTCAACTGCGTCAGCGGACACGTGTGGCCGAGCGCAGCCGGTTGAAAAAGATTTTGAGAAGTCCAGATGGATCACTGCCAGCGACCCACCTGAAACTTAACTGGACTCTGTCGCTGCTTTACCGAACGCGTGCGGCCGACGACCCAATTTGGATCATCAGCCACACGCGTCCGCCGACGGTTAATAACTATACTATTGTAATAACTATATATTAATGATGGACACAAACACTGAGCTCAGGAATAGCACATGACCTGTTAGCCAAATTTCATTTAGACGCTGAACACGGTTTGATTTTTCAATTCTGATTAATTCAACTGCGTCAGCGGACACGTGTGGCCGAGCGCAGCCGGTTGAAAAAGATTTTGAGAAGTCCAGATGGATCCCTGCCAGCGACCCACCTGAAACTTAACTGGACTCTGTCGCTGCTTTACCGAACGCGTGCGGCCGACGACCCAATTTGGATCATCAGCCACACGCGTCCGCCGACGGTTAATAACTATACTATTGTAATAACTATACTATTCTGCTGACTCTTGTTAATAAACAAGGATTCAAGGATTTTATTGTCATCCACATCACACGTGGTACATGAGGCGGAACGAAACCATTTACACAGGGCCCCAGTTACATCCAACAAAATACACATTGTAAAGAAAAACAGTAGTAAGATCCGAGTCATGAACCAAGAATACAGGTGGTCCCCGACTTACGACGTCATCGACATACGACGTCATCGACATACGACGTTCCGGACTTACGAGCTGACTAACGAACAGTAAAGTTGTACAGAACATACAGAAAATACAGCACTGGTATGTGTTTTCAGATGAAAGTGTGTTTAGCTAACTGTTTGTAAACAAAGCTCTGAGCATGTTTATGAACTAACATGTACGTTTGTGTTGAAAAATGGGTGTTCGTAGTAGCGCTAGCATACATTTTCCGACTTACGACCGAAAATCTGGACTTACGAGCGTTTACGAGTGTTTCGGGTTCCGACATACGAATTTTCGTGTTACGAGCACCTCGTACGAACGGAACTCGCTCGTAAGTCGGGGACCACCTGTATACTCCATTCACTAAACTAAAAAAACACAAAACTAAGAATACACTAAGCACCAATAGTACAAAAACAACATGCCAAAACAACAGCAGCACGAACATGAGTCTGTGTGAGCAGATGAGGACTAACGAACACAGCAACATGAAATAATCAGCAGCATGCGATCAGCAGCATGGATAGTCAGCAGCACAACAACTAAGTGGCATTACAGTAATTTTTTTTTCACTGTGGTTATTCTGGTTAGAGATTCATGAGTCTAACCCCAAAATTACACAGCACGCGGCTCCGCACCGCTCCGGTCCGCAGGTCGCAGCTGAACGAGTCCAATTCCCACTGCCTCCGCTCCGCTCAGGTCCGCCTGGATGCGCCGCTCCGAGACACGTGCGAGATCGCGCGATAAATCAAGTGATAAATAAGTAAGTCAGAACAAAACAATTCATTTGGTGGAAGAAGGAGAACAACTGTAGAGAGACTGCTGCCTTGATCTTCTCTCGTAAATGAGCTACATGGTTTGAGCAACAGGAAGTGATGTTTACATTTCAGAATAAAATACTTTTTTATTTATTTATTTCTTGTATTGCGTTTGTAGGCGTAGTCATAGTCATAAATATAATAGTTTAGTCATAGAATAGTCATAAATGATAGTTTGACAGCATTTTTGTACAAATAAATCCGTATAAAGCTAGGATTAGTCCGCCCGTGGTGATTTTATTTTGTAAATACGGAAGTTGTGCTCGTTCCTTTTCCTGTTGGTGCGACGTAATCTTCAAAAGTTGACTCCGGCACAGCTCCGGCGTCCGGCAGAAATAGAAAAATTTCTAATTTTGACGGACTGCCGTCCGCTCTCCGCAGCTCGCCGCCGCCGTGCGGAGCCAGTGTAAACTCTGTCATTGATTATAATGGGTGCGTATTTGCTGCGGAGGTCGGACCGGAGCGGGGCGGAACCGCAACGCGTGTGGTGTAATTTTGGGGTAACAGCCTCAGGGCAGAAGCTGTTCCTCCGTCTGGTGGTCCTACACTGACTCCTCAATCTTCTGCCTGAAGGGAACAGGGCAAAAAGTGTGTGTGCTGGGTGTGTGGGGTCCTTCATGATGCAGGGGGCCCTCTTCCTGCATCTGTAGGTGTCTGTGATGGTGGGGAGGCTGACTCCAACAGACTTCTATGAAAATCTAAGAAATCTTACATCTTCCTTTCTTTGAAATATGTTTTTAAATCGTGTCAAACTGATTTGCTTACAAAATCAATTGTAGCGATATGGGGTGTAAATATATGTTTTGATTAACAGTCATGAGTTTAGCTCATAAGATAGGCATGTATTATGCAAATAACCTACCGGTAGTTTTTTTTGGCACCACCCCTCTCTTAGAGAGGAACATCAGTCTCTATTTACCCCCACAAAAATGTAAAATGAACGTGAATATTTTCTCGTGTTTAAAGGAGATCAAATCAATTAATACACACAAATATGCCAAAAATAATCACAAATTCAGTTGACTTGTATGTATTTTATTATAAAAACAATAACCTGTGGTGAAAAATATGCATGACAAAAAGTTACTGAATATCAAATGGCTTTGAATCAAAGGTCTAAAACTTTAAAGGCAGACTTAGAAGTGGTTTATTTCTAAGCTGAACTCTGTTTAAGTTTAATGTGCAATTACTGAGCTGTCACCAGCAAACATGAAACCATGAGAGTTATCCTGTGAACAGACTCCAGGGATACCAGGCAGGTCAGTGCAGATGGCAGCTCGGGAGTTGAGAAGTCTCCAAAGTTACCTTGGCTATGGAAGACTGTAATCCTCCTCTGGACCTGGTTCCAATGGATAACTGTTCTGGATTGATTACTCACAGTTCACTCTGGGAAGGTGGCTGGCTCTGATCAATGTCAGCCCGGTTCTGTTCAGGTGCTGCGTTCTATATCTTTTCTTCCCGTCTCTCGTTTCTCTTTTGACATCTTTAGAATTCAACTTAAAACATGCAATGCTTTAACAGAAGTGTTGCTGTTCACTGTCCATCTCCTGGAAAGGGAATGTCATTAGAACATACATAGGATTCCTTATTGTACCATCTTCCCATGGGAACGGGAGTCTGGGAGTATTACTGTTCGATAAGGCAAAATATCAACGTAGCGGGTTCAGATGGTTAGAAACTCCAAGGTTAGATTGAACAAAGCCTCTTTAAAAATTATCTCTCAGTTTCAAATAAAAGCCTTGGTTATTGAGTTCATTTTGGGTTTAAACAGTTGACATAGAATAACATCTGGATTACATTAGTGTCAACTTAGGAAGTTTGTGAGCTGAGTTTGTAAAATGATGTCTGTTCATTCCCAAGGGCATAGATGACAAAGCTATGGCTGCCCAGCACCCACCCCACTTGGGGGCGGATATTTGTGACACAGATTTTTCATTGTGTTGCTCAACAATTTAACACTCGTCTGTACAGATTAAGTCTGTACATCACCTTGTTTTTAAAAATGGGCACTAGCACACTTCTTCATACCTCAGGCTCTTTCTCTTTCCCACTCTTAAAAACACCATTGAATAGTAAGTTTCTTTTGGCTGCTCCCTTCTTCAGGGGTCACCATAGCAAGCAAACAGGCGAGAAAGATTTGGCAACTTTTTTAGGTCGGCTGCCTTTCCTGAAGCAACCTGGGCTCAAACCCACAACCTCAGGATTCAAGAATGACCACCCAGCTACCGCAGCCAAAAAGACCATTGAATATTTGAGTCAAAAACCGCACTACCATCTCTCCAAGACATTTCCAAACCTCCAGGTATGTCATCAGGTCCTATTTCCCTTCTTCATTCTTTTCAGAGCTTTCCGGACTTAACCCTCACTAATCTTTCTTACTTCCTGGTCCATAATTTCTATGACCTCTACTATTTTTTCCCTTTCATTCTCTTCATTCATTAGTTCATCAAAGTACTCCTTCCATCTTCCTGTCACAATCTGCTCACTTGTTAGAACATTACCATTCCCATCTTTAACAAACCTAACCTGCTGCACATCCTTTCCAGTCTGATCCTTTTTTTTGTCAGTTCTTCTCTCCCTCCTTACCTCCAGCCTATTCCACCCGTACTCCTTCTGTTTTGCCTTTGCGATCTACCTGTTTGCCCTATGTTGCATCTCCTTTCCAACAATTTCAGTGAAATTTGTTTTATTTATTACAGTGGAAATGCAGCATTTAAAAGAAGGTGGAGGTTAGACAACGGGAAGCAGTGGGTGCCAAAATAAACAGACTATTACAGTGGTCAAGTTTGGATGAAATAAAATGTGTTTTACTCTTTCAAAATCATCTAATGGGAAAAAAAGGGCTTCACCTAACTGTTCAACTGAAGAATGTCATTTTGAGAGCACAAAACAACGTTTAATTGATTATCAAACAAAACAAAGTTATTAAAATTTATTCCCAAATTACTTTTGCAAAAGCTGTTTTGTAAGATTAGAAACCATCAAGATTGTTAGTGGCATCAACTGTGAATAACAGAAGACGTTTAAGTCTGTCTGGTTTTAACCATCAGCTCCAAAAACATGTTGTGGCATCAGTTTCCTCTTCATCTACTGTCCAGCTGAGTGGAAAATGCCCAAAGTCTGATGTGACGGGCCAAATACATTTACACACACGGATCCTCATGCCAGCTTGTATATGTAGCTCACAGAGAATGCTTTCTGAGCTCGTCTCTGCAACACGGTTACCAGGGCAACATTAGTGACATCACAGCAACAGAGTGGCATCATCACTAGATGATGACTCATTCTATTGTTGACTCATCTTCGGCTGGTGTGTGTGGGTGGGTGTGAACACACTCTCAGAAGAAACACAGCAACAAGAACACAGCTCCCTTGACATTTATGTGATTTATTCTATGTAACAAAAATAATTACAGTGTCTTTGTTCTAGAAATACTGAAAACAAAAGTTAAAAAGAAACACAAAATAATCCAGCAGGACAAATAAGACATTGACATTAACGTCATAGAGAAAGCCTAATAGATTTATAGTGCACAGCAGAGCACAGATGATCCCCTTTGGAGAAGAAAAGGCAACTATCTATTTGTTTTATGAATATTCCTGTCCAGCAGCTCAGGGTAAGAGTGCTGATGAGCATCACTGCATTTGATCTATTCCACTGATTTCTAAATGTGATGCGGGCTTTGGCACATACAATCCACAAGGATCAGACTTCTCTCTGTGTCATTTTAAAGTGACAAAAACAAAAAGCACGTGTTTGCGGTGTTTTAGTTTGTGTGTGTGTGTGGAGGGGGTGTCCCTCTGGATCTCGAGACCTTAATTATGATGGACAGAGTCTAAAGAGCAGAACAGAGCAAACAAGCAGAGCAATCTGTTCCAATCAAACCGTTTTACTTCATGCATGCAAATGTGAAATCAGTCATGAATCTAAACAAGGTTGGGGGGGTGGGCATCTGAGCTCATGGGAGTATATGACTGTTAGAACAAAGGCTAAGCCCATCCTTGTAGCAGGGCTCAAATGTGGGTTTTGGGGAGTATTTCTTCATAAATGGCTGTAAAACCGTTGTCCCAAAGACTGGGCAGATTTAACTCCAGCAGTTTATTATTATAAGTGACGTTAAATTAAATCTAATGTTAAATTAAACCTGATATTTGCTCTGAAAAAGCTGCTGTACTGCTCTGAACAGAGTTTTCTCAAGCGAAACGAGTGGCAGTTTGTACGAAACTGCTACCGCTAAACATGTAGGGTATGATTCTTCTAGGTTACAAAGTGATTGGTATTTTTTATCAGTGTGGGAGAAACTGTTATTAAGTCAAACTAGAGCCTGACGTAGGCCAATACAGGCATTTGGGGACCTGGTGAACCTGTCACACTGGACCACAGGCCACTCTCGAACAAAGGTATTTTATTAAGACAAAATACTTTCACTAAAACTGCCCAAATAATATAAAATAGCTTCAAAAAGTGTACAAATAAAAAAAAAACTGATTCTCTCAGCGTTTGTTGCATTATTTCTATCAAATTCATGATTAGGGCAAATCAAACAGTAAATTACGTAGATGAGCAAATATATGAAATGTGATTTGATTCAATTTTTTAATCAGAGGGTTGTACTTTTTTTTTTGTAAAGACTTTCAGTCTGCTCTTGTTCCTCTGGAAGATTATCAAAGGGAAGTTAATAAAAAAAGGGACATTTTCACTTTTGTCTGATTGATTTGAGAAAACAGCTGAAAAAAGATTTTAAATATGTCTGTGTTGTGTTTCTTTGATCTGCAGGCCTATTTGTTACATAACTAAGACAAACAGCAGGCGTGATATTATTCCTGTCCACTGGGTGACAGTGCATCACCGCCCCGGCTGCATAACGACACGTCAGCTCTTCCTTTCATAGATGTCCAACTGTGACAGGAAGCAAACAAAACAACCCGTAGCTCGTTGGAGCCGGTACATGATGTATAAACATAAACGAGGGTAATAATACTCAGTGCTTCAAAAAGATTTACACACATTTTTACAAAGTTGAGCTAAACTGAGGCGTCTTGTTACACAAATGATCCAAATACAAAACACAGAACAACCTCACACGCTACGCTTCCACCACTGCACACACACATTCTCTCACACACTACTAGAACATTTACATCATATTGTTTATATTCATGAATACGATTAAAGTCGTATTGTAATGTACATGTAGGTTTATTACATGAACACACTCCGGAGGCTCTTTCTGAACTTTAGGGAGAGAGTCTTTAGTGGAGGGGGAGAGAAGCAACGTTCCCTCAAAACGAGGTTTTGTGCAGAAAGAACGGTTTAAAAGTTCAAATATGACTGTCTGCTTCAGTTATGTACACTCCTTAATGCAGGGTGGAGGGAATGCAGCAAAAGGTCTCAGGGAGCATCTGCAGGGGCAACTTTTCTTTTAGTGGTTACATAAATGCTGAACGGGAAGGAGCAGTTTTGATTCGGCTTTCCGAAATTTAAAACACTGAACAGTTGTCCTCGAAGAGACTGAATAAAATGGTCTGAATGGCTGCTGGTATTTTATAATTAG
This sequence comes from Garcialebias charrua, assembly GCA_038048925.1. NCBI lineage: Eukaryota > Metazoa > Chordata > Actinopteri > Cyprinodontiformes > Rivulidae > Garcialebias > Garcialebias charrua. The sequence continues at coordinate 16,852 of JBBPBX010012587.1, forward strand.
CTTAACTGATGTTGGATAAAAGAATCAATATTGTTTAAAAGCAATCATCACTGGACAAAGTCAGAATCTGACATCATGAAGAGGGCATTTGTATTAAACCATCCTTAATATGGTACTCTAAAAAAGTTAAGTCAGGTCTTCTGGACGGTATCTTTTTGTTGAAAAGTTTCGTCCAAAAGACTTCATCAGTCTGAAGAGCTGCAACAAACTCAATCTTATAAACAGCAACTTCTCATAGATATAATGTAGGTGCTATCATAGGCGCTATCATAGGTGCTATCATAGGTGCTATCATAGGGGCTAGCATAAGTGCTATCATAGGTGCTATCACAGGTGCTATCATAGGCGCTATCATAGGTGCTATCATAGGTGCTATCATAGGTGCTATCATAGGTGCTATCATAGGTGTCATCATAGACGCTATCATAGGGGCTAGCATAAGTGCTATCATAAGTGCTATCACAGGTACTATCATAGGCGCTATCATAGGTGTTATCATAGGTGCTATCATAGGTGCCATCATAGACGCTATCATAGGGGCTAGCATAAGTGCTATCATAGGTGCTATCATAGATGCTATCATAGGCCCTATCATAGGTGTTATCACAGGCGCCATCATAGGCGCTATTATAGGTGATATCACAGGCGCTATCATAGGCACTATCATAGGTGCTATCATAAGTGCTATCATAGGCGCTATCATAGGCGCTATCATAGGCGCTATCATAGGCACCATCATAGGCGCTATCATAGGCGCTATCATAGGCGCTATCATAGGCGCTATCACAGGCGCTATCACAGGCGCTATCACAGGCGCTATCACAGGCGCTATCACAGGTGCTATCATAGGTGCTATCACAGGTGCTATCATAGGTGCTATCACAGGCGCTATCATAGGTGCTATCATAGGCGCCATCACAGGTGCTATCATAGGTGCTATCATAGGAGCTATCACCGGCGCTATCATAGGTGCTATCACAGGTACTATCATAGGCGATATCATAGGCGCTATCATAGGTGCTATCATAGGCGCTATCATAGGCGCTATCACAGGCGCTATCATATGTGCTATCACAGACGCTATCATAGGTGCTATCATAAGCGCTATCACAGGCACTATCATAGGCGCTATCATAGGCGCTATCACAGGCGCTATCATAGGCACTATCACAGGCGCTATCATAGGCGCTATCATAGGTGCTATCATAGGTGCTATAATAGGTGCTATCATAGGTGCTATCATAGGTGCTATCATAGGCGCTATCATAGGCGCTATCATAGGTGCTCTCACCTTCTCAGCATCACCTGAGCATTAGCAAACTGGTTGACGCACTATATGAAGGTGCTATTGAAGTCTTTTGGATAAAAGATGAAATGCTTTAATAAAAGAATCCGCCAGAGGACTTGACTTAAGTTTGTTAGATTTTTCTACCTGGATTATTGAGCATGCATCGGGACATTCTTGTTACTGTTCGGCTCATTGTACTTCTGCCACTGGACAGAATGTGCTAAAGAAACTAAAAACTTTCAGAAGGACAACGATGGGATTTTGGTACAAGTCATCAACCAAAGTTTAAATAGGTCAGGAAAAGTTGGGCTTTACAAGCCAGACCTGACATTTTTGCGCAAACACCATTCAAGTTTTATGGTTTTTTCACGTTATGTATGTCACTCATGACAACAAGATTTTTCTGCCCCTTAAGTCTTTTCTAAACTTATTTGCGTAGTGACCACTTGAAACCCTGTTTATGCCTGTCTTAGTAAGAGTGCAGTCAGGGAATGACAGACGCAGGTATGTCATTATCAGCAGCAGCTTTAACATTGTTTTCTCATAAAACTTCCTTTACTGTTTAAACATTAAAACACCCTAGAATATTATAAAAGTCCAAATTACATTTAGATTTTAAGAAGAAAGGTGATATGCGGCATAATTTTGGTCATACAGGCATTTATCAGAATTTATTTTTATTTAAAAAAAATATATGTTTGACCAAAAATCTGTACAAACTGAATCCACTCTTACTGTAAATAAACAAGTAGCTGATGGTTTTTAAAATGTGAAGAACTGGGCAGTCAGATAAAAAGACCAGCACAACATGTTAAAGTGTAACTAAAGCCAGGCTGGCTGGGTTTAACACAGAGAGGAAACCAAAGCAACATCTTCCTGCCTCACAACAACACCTGAATCAAAATAAACGACTTGGCTCCTTGTTTATTATGCTCAGATGTTTCCAACAGAATTACTTTGTAAATCTAAATAGGATTTGGGATACCACAGGGGTCAGTCATAGGTTCCCCTTTGTTCTGCATGTAAAATTTTATATGAACTAGTTTAAAATTTACAATCTGTATTTTAAACTCAGTTGTTCAGATCTTAGGAACTTTGCTAATTTCTTAGATTAGTCTAGTTGTAATAAATCCTGGAAATACATTTCTTTTATATTAACTGATAATAAGCCAACGATTTTGTTTGATATCCTAAATTATTTTGCTGCTGTTGGTTCTCATGTAAAACAAACATGCAATGATCATAGCTGCTAGGAACTTAAAAAATATATTTGATTCTAATCTCTCAATATATTTCTTACAGGTTTGTGCACAGGTGTAATTAGACTTTCCAGTTATTGGTACTACCTGAGCTTCCTCTTTAGCCTTTTGCTTTGTTTCTCATCGATTTTAGATCTGAGCTGAGTTCAGCGACGTTCGTCTCCCTCTTCATATTATCAAAGCACTTCCTCTCTGACATTTAGGAAAGAAGGAAACAAAAAGGGGGCGGCAGAATGGAGGGGAAAGAAGAGAGGAGACAGCAACAGTGAGTTGTGGAGGCAGGTTTGGCCTTTCTTAAAAATACCATCCTGTAATAAAAGCTATAATTATGGCTGATTATTCATTGTCCATGATGTTGTGAGGGCTCCTCCTGTTGCTTAAATAAAATGTTTTTATTTTTATTTTATCTTTTTGAGACCTGTTTTTTTGTTGACTGGATTTTTGACGTTGGTAACGTTTTTCTAATTTATGAAATCTTTTCTACACAGATGCTTTGCCAGCACATGAACATGGAATTGAACAATTTTAATAAAATTACGGAAAATTGGAGAAAAACGCTGAGCCAAAAAGGCAAACGTTTCTTTCTAGATTGAAATGTCCAAAAAAGAACATGAATGAAAAAGCATTTTTACATCACAGGCAGCTGTGGCTGAGTGGTTAGAGCAGTCAAACTCCAATGTAAGAGCTGGGTGTTCCATTCCACCAGCAGTCACATGCCGAAGTGTCCCTGGGAAAGACACTGAACCCCTCATTGCCTCTAATGTGTGTCCCATCGGTGTATGAATGTGACAAAGCACTGCTCTCTACAGATTCAGATTATCTTTGTAGCAGTCTAGTAGTGCTGTATGAATGTGTGTGTGGAGGTCAATGAGGCACAGATTGTGTTGTAAAGCGCTTTGAGTGTCTTGATTAGATAGAAAGGTGCTATACAAGTACTGTACAGTCCGTTTACCATTCCATTTACACTGTTAACATTATTCATAAAACAAAATATTGTGCAGATTGGAATAAATATGTGGTATTAACACCAACATTTTGTGTCATGGTGAGCTATCCAATATGGGATTCTCCAAAACTATGCTCCATGGCACAAAATTTTTTATTTTAATGCATAGTGACGTCAACTTGTTATTTGAAGTGTTAAGTTGATACGGTAAAGAAATAATGTAAAAGATGCAACTTCCTGTTCTCAGTGTGTGGAGCTAAAATCATGCGTTGAGGACTGGACTGGGATCAAAATGTGCATTTTGGTGCAGATCAGATGGTTTATGTTGGAGTTCAACCAGTTTAAGTCTTGTAGCATTGTCAAATGTTGAGGTCTAAACAAGCTTTTCACACTTATTCACACACGCCTTAGAAGTAAACTGTTTGACATGTGTGCAGGTTTCATGATGATTCAAGCACATTTAAGCCTAAACATTTTTTAATTTATTAGACACAAGATGGAAAAAGAATAAACTGCACTGCCTTGGGGGCTCAAGTGTAATTAACAGCTAACAAAAAGAGAGCTATGAGGAAGCACATTCTCCTACTGAACAAAGCTCAGATTGCATTACGAGGTTGAGACTTTTACCTGATTACAGTATAAGTCCTTCTTAACTGTTTAGAACAAACGGTGAGGTTTTTGTTATCGCAGCTTTAGGCCCAGCTAGAAGTCACTGCCTCTGAATACTGCTGGAAGCAGCAGTCTGAGACTCGTAAACTGACGTTTGATGCTTGGAGAGTAAAGCCTAGATGAGCCATAATCTACCACAGATCATGTAACTGCTTGTAGATCTGACTGAGGAGATGGTGGATCTAGCAGGGAACTGTGATCCAGCTAAGTGAGGTAGGGTATTCTATTCCAACATACGGTACCGAACGCACACACGTCACAGACAGTTCATAATATTGGTCATTTACACTTGTTTCCTATTAACAGTGACACTTGTGTATTTCCTGACAACCATGATGAGTCAGGACCAAACAAGCGGCCTGTGTTTGTTCAGTGAGATTCCTGTTTTTCAGTGGTGGGCATGTGTAGAATTCTCTCTGACGTCCAGCCAGGCACGGAGCATCTAACTTTAAATTAATAAAAACTGCTGGTTTGAAAGATAAATCAGCTGATTTTTTTTACTTTTGTCACTCTGCAGCCCTTCACGTCCACATGCTTATAATGAGAGGTGCCATTTCACTGTGATCTGTGCAAAGTAAAACATGAAGGGATTAGACTTTTCACAGACCATCCAATTCAATTAGTCAAGCAGTGAAAGCAGCCAAGGGCCTGATGGCTCATTTCATTCATCTCTCTCCTCCTCCAACTAGCTGCAGCCCTCCCTTTGTCCTCCAACCTTGCTGTTCTCTCAGCCTTCTCCCTTCCCTGGTATTAGTTTACCTCTGAGACTCCATCCCTGCCTCCCCACCACAGATTATTCCTCCCTCCCCTCCTACTTCTGCATGTCACACTGCAGCAGTAAGACGATAGAAGGGTCGGACTTGGCGGCCTCTTTAAACTCCTCCAAGGTGATTTCGTCGTTGTGGTCCTTGTCCATCTTTGAGAAGATCTTATCGACACGCTGCTGAGGGGTCAGCCCGTCCTCGTTCATACGCATCATGATCACGGTGCCGACCATTTTGTAGATGGCCTGCATCACAATGTAAAGACAGCTACGTTAGGTGCATCTCTTAAAACTGTGTAAGCACATTTCTGTTCACGCTCCGAACACACACCTCAATGATTTCCAGCATCTCCACACGTGTGATTTTTCCATCCCCGTCCAGATCATACATGTTGAAGGCCCAGTTGAGTTTCTGCTCAAAGCTGCCCCTCGAGGTGATGGACAGGGCGCAGATGAACTCTCTGAAGTCGATGGTGCCATCGCCGTTCTTGTCGAACGTTCGAAATGCGTGCTGAGCGAACTTGGAGGCATCACCATATGGGAAAAACTGTAAATGACAACAACAAAAAAAGAAAAACAACGTGATCTCCGGACTGTGTGGGTCAGTGTACCTTTCGTTCAATTGTTTTTTTCATTTAGAATCAAAAATCAAAAAATTAAAAAACAACTTGTCATTTCATTATTCATTTTGATGTGGGATTCAACAAATACAATACATCATGGTTTTCTGCATTTTTTTGCTTTAACCTCACATCAAAAATCAAACTTTGGAAAACTGTCCTGCGGACTTCTTTGATTTTGATTTTTGTTTTCTAAAAACGGTGTCAAACTAGTACAGCTGTTTTACAGATACACAACAATAGTGGAAATGGATTTTCTAAAGTCAGTGAGTGGCTCTGACCGTCTGGTTTGTCTGTGTTATTACCTGTAAACTTCCTCAAAGATCATCAGGTTGTTGTTGTTTTTTATTGGTATGGTGGCATTTGAAACAGTTTTGCTGCTGTACCCATCCACAGCCAAAACATGGGCCACACCGAACATGCCAAGCTTCTCATTCTGATCCAGGTGTTTATTACCCATATAACTCAGCATGATAAGGGGCAGATTTAGATTCTGAGCACCCTTAATAAAGAATTTTTTTTTATTATTCCTTTTTTAAATGTTTTTTTATTTTATTTTTATTAATCCTAACCTGTGAGGACTAAGGGCAATATGGTGGTGCAAAAATATTAATTTAATCATTTTTTAATTTTTTAATCTTTCAACAATATGAGTGATGGGAGGCTTACGTTGTATATACAGTGAAGTAGGCTATTATAAATTAAGTATACACCCAGTGCTCACTTGTCTAGCGGTGTCTGAGAATGAGCGTGTAGTCCGCCATTGCATCAGGTTACCATGGTAATGGTAAACAGACCACAGCGGTCTGTGAAGATTAACAGGAAGCAATAGGCCTACTCAAAACTCAGTTTGATCACCAGCTGCCACAAATGTTAACGATTACTCGCACCAACAAAGTTCATGCTCATTTATCCAGGTATCTATCAAATCCAATAATTCTCAGTCAGGTCATCTGGACAGTTTATTTTTTATTGAGACGTTTCGCCCTCTATCCGGAGGGCTTCATCAGCACCACTTGATATTCATGATTTGGCTGATGAACCTGTTTCGAGACTTGTCCTATACTCGCCATTCTCCTGCACACACTCCCATCGACAACAAATATCCTGTCATAAACTTGCGCCTGTAGGATGGGCCTGTCTGATGGGTCCATCTGATGAGAAAAACTATGTTAAAAATGGAAGCTAAATCATTATACCCTAAATAAATATACATGTAACCTCATAATTGAGCCAAGCACAGCCATCTCCAACTCTGCGTCCGAAACGTTCCTTTTGTGTTTCAGGTTGTGCTCTGCACGCACTCTTCTGACGCTCATTTCCAAGCTCTGTTGGATCCACCTCTGTTGCAGTGTAAAGGAAAATTAATCTCTGTGTGTGTGTCTTGCCTGTCTTAAACAACTCTTTGATTAATGTCAAGTGTGTTTCCAATGAGGCCATGGCGTCAATATGCAGGCAAAACACACACACACACACACACACACACACACACACACACACACACACACACAGGAAAACAAATGTCCAAGTCACACATTTGATAGAAAACAAAAATCAAAATCAAATAAGTCCACAGGACAGTTTTCCAAAGTTTGATTTTTGATTTGAGGTTAAAGTAAAAAATGCAGAAAACAATGATGTATTGTATTTGTTGAATCCCACATAAAAATGAATAATGAAATGACAAGTCGTTTCTTCATTTTTTGATTTTTGATTCTCTATGAAAAAACAATTGAACGAAAGGTACACTGACCTGTGTGTGTGGAACGCTATGTAAAAGTGTTCACTTTCATGATGTCTTACTGCCCCTCATCCCTGAGTTCACTTTCTGAAACTTTCTGAAATTACAGAAAACAGCTTTTAAGGTATTCGAGACCCAAATAGTGCAATTTGTCAGGATTTTCAGGCAGGACAGAAACGAACCCAACAGTTACAGGCAGGGAACTCAGACTTGGCAAGTACAAAAAATAAATACTTAAATAATAAGAAATTAAAGAGCTGATGTGGCAGCATAAACTTACAACAGGAAATAATCAGGACGGGACCAAGACAGGATCAGGACAGGACAAGACCATACATAACGACGACACGACAAAGGACAAGACTCTCTGACCGACTATATATACACACAGACAAGACAGGACGTAATTACAAACATCTGGGATCACAAGGAAGAAATCAGTTTAAACAAATTAGGCGACACAAGGGTGCACAGACAATGGATGCCCGCTAGATGGTTGCAACCCTACAGTATCCCCCCTCAAGGCGTCCCCAAGAACCTCCCCTCCCACAAAAAAAGACTAGAGCAGGTGGAGGGAGGAATTGCAAGGATGGTGGGCCCAAACAAAGATACACAAGGACAAAAACACCAGAACACAAACTAAACACAACTAACACAAGAAATGGTTGGGCGATCAGTAGACCGTCCATCAGGCAGAACCGGCCATCCGTCAGGCAGAAGCTGGTAGGGCGGGCGGCCATCCGACAGGCAGGAGCACATCAGGCGGACAGCCAGGAGGCTGTCCATCAAGCAGCATCTGGTCCGGAGGCCATCCATCAGGCTGAGGCTGGTCGCGCAGGCGGCCGTCGGTCAGGCTGAAGCGTGTCGGGCCGGCAGCCGGAAGGCCGTCCGTCAGGCTGGAACACGTCGGGCAGACGGCCGGAAGGCCGTCCTTCAGGCTGGAGTGCGTCGGGCAGGTGACCGGGAGACTGTCCATCAGGCAGAGGCTGGTCGGGCGGGCGGCTGGGAAGCCATCCATCAGGCTGGAGCGTATCAGGTGGGCGGCCGGGAGTCCGTCCATCAGGCTGGAGCGCGTTGGGTGGGTAGCCGTCAATCAGGTTGGAGCACGTCGGGCGGACGGCCGTCCAACAGGCTGGAGCGCGTCGGGCGGGAAGTCAGGAGGCCATCCATCAGGTTGGAGCTTGTCGAACCGGCGACGGGACGCATCCATCGTAGGGTACAGGCGAGGAGACGTCAGACGTGCGGCCCGTAGGTGAGGAGTCATCGGGCGAGTCGGGTTCTGCAGGCGGCGAGTCCGTCGTGCGGTCTGTAGGCGACGAGTCGTCAAGGGGGAGAGTCCGTCGTGTGGTCCGCAGGTGAGGAGTTGTCCGGCGAGGAGTCTTTAGGCAAAGAGACGTCAGGCGAGTCCGACGTGTAATTTACAGGCGGCAAGTCCGGCATGCGGTCTGCAAGCGGCAAGTCCAACGTACAGTCTGCAGGCGGCAAGTCCAGCATGTAATCTGCGGGCGGAGAGTCCGACGTGCGGTCTGCAGGTGGCGAGACCAGAGTAACCGGATCAGGTGGCGAGACCAGAGGAGCCTGATCAGGCGGCAAGACCAGAGATCGTCCAATGGCCCGTACTTCAAGCGGGAGCAGGAACGACAGGAGGCCAGGAGACCATTCATTGGGCCGGTCGGGTAGGTGGCAGAGAGATCATCCATCGGGCTGTTCTTCAGGTATGGATAAGACAGACAGGATCGGGTCAGACGGGCGGCCGGGAGACAATCCATCAATCCAGGGCCGGTCAGACAGGCGGTTGAGAGGTCGTCCATCAGGCAGTTCAGGTAGAGACAGGTCAGAGACGCGACAGGGAGGCCATTCAAGCAGAATGAGATCAGACGGGCAGCCAGAAGACCATCCATCAAGCCGGGGACGGTCAGGTAGGCGGTTGAGATGTCGTCCATCAGGCCCTTCAGACAGGAGCAGGTCGGGGACGAGAGTCTTAGCCAGGTCGGGGATGAGAGTCTTAGGCAGGTCGGGGACAAGAGTCTTAGGTAGGTCAGGGATGAAGACCTTAGGTGGGCCAGGATCTTCAACAGTAGATTCAGGATCTTCGTTGGTAGACTCAGAGTCTTGGGTGGTAGACTCGGGGTCTTCGGCCATAGACTCAGTGTCTTCTGCGGTAGAGTCTGCAGGTGAGGAGTAAGTCTTGACCCTTGCGGTTGAGCAGGCAGGAACGGATTTAGTCTTGACCCTCGTGGTTGAGCAGGCAGGAGCGGAGTCCGTCTTGACCCCCGCAGTTGAGCAGGCAAGAACGGAGTCCGTCTTGACCCCCGCGGTTGAGCAAGCAGGAGCGGAGTCCGTCTGGACCCCTACGGTTGAACAGGGAGGAGCGAAGTCCGTCTGGAGCCCCGCGGTTGAGCAGGCCGGAGCGGAGTCTCTCAGGACCCTCACGGTTGAGCAGGCAGAAGCGGAGTCTGTCTTGACCCCCGCGGCTGAACAGGCTGGAGAGGAGTCCGTCTGAACCCCCGCGGCTGAGCAAGCTGGAGCGGAGTCCGTTTGGACCCCCGTGGCTGAGCAGGCAGAAACGGAGTCTGTCTAGGCCCTCTCGGTAGATTTGGCACCCTCAGGCTGAGGTGTGGACCCCTCTGCAGTCTCTTGACTGGTTGTAGGTTGTGGCCTGGCTGTTGCATGCTGGTTGTGGCTACTGGTTCTGCAGGCTGCTTGCTGGTTGTGGCTACTGGTTCTGCAGGCTGCTTGCTGGTTGCGGCTGCTGGTTCTGCAGGCTGCTTGCTGGTTGTGGCTGCTGGTTCTGCAGGTTGCTTGCTGGTTGTGGCTGCTGGTTCTACAGGTTGCTGGCTGATTGTGGCTGCTGGTTCTGCAGGCTGCTTGCTGGTTATGGCTGCTGGTTCTAGGCTGGTTGCTGCTGCTGCAGGTTTAGGGTTGGCTGCTACTGCTGCAGGTTCAGAGCTGGCTGCTGCTGCTGCAGGTTCAGGGCTGGCTGCTGCTGTTGCAGGTTTAGGGCTACTGTTGCTGCAGGTTCAGGGCTGACTGTTGCTGCAGGCTGTATGCTGACTGTTGCTGCAGGCTGTAGGCTGACTGTTGCTGCAGGCTGTAGGCTGACTGTTGCTGCAGGCTGAAGGCTTGTTGCTGCAGGCTCTGGAGGGTGTGGGTGGACTGTAGTTTTTGAAACAGGAGCTGGCTCAGAGTTGGAGACAAGGACTTCAGAGGCTGGTGATGGAATTGGTTCTGTGGTGGATATTTTTAGAGTCCTTATTCCAATTAAAAGCTGTTGGTATTCAGGGAGCTGGATCAGACTGGGTTGAGATAATAAAAACTTTTCAGCAATGGAAAGCACAGCATCAATACAGTCCGGGTTGTTTTTGGCAGAGGTGAGTAAACTTGGTAAAGTCCGGTTTATTTGGGTGATTTCACTGGGTTGGAGCTGAGGTGTGTTGGAATTAGACGTAGGATTGGTTCTATGTGGGGATGAGGTGCCAGGTTTTGCCTTCACCGGAACTCTGGGAGGTGAAGCAACGGAACCCGCCCCCACAGAGACACTGGGACTTATTCCTAGGAAACTCGGTTCCACCTAACCAAGTAGGAACAGCTGATTGTGATGGAGATATGGTGGACCGCTTCCGGGTCCTTTTTCTGCCATTCCGACGGCGGCGGTAAGGCTGGGGGACAGGAAGAAGACACTGTTCCTCCTCATCCTCTACGGCTGTCCATCCCGAGGTGGCGAGCGAAGCTGGAGAGAAAGGAGTACTGGGCTCAGACGTCAGGCGGTCACCACTAGGGTTGGGCATTGAGAATCGAGAATCGTTCAGAACGGGACTAACTGTCCGGTTTTCCCGGAATCGAACAAACTATTAATTTGCGATTCCTATGTTCGATGCTAGTTCGCCGACCGGAAGTAGCCGCCAACACCGAAGAAGAATTTGCCGCAGAAAACCATTGAAGAAGAATCCACCGGAAGTGTGCATCCGCGATCGAAAGTGTGGCTTAACTTTAATAAAATGACCAGTCATGTCAGTGCAGCACTTGCAATAATTTTCTATCATGCAAAGGAGAGAAGTGAAAAAGTGTCCCGTCTTTGACGCGCTCCACTGGATTATTTTCGCTTCGTGTTCGACCGGAAGTAACAGTGGTCCGTCCACAAAACGCTCCGCTGGACTTTTCTCTTTGGCTCCATCAGGTAAATAAATAAACTATAAACTACATCTCATACCAACATTAAAGCAGCTAACAAGTTATACTCCAAGGTAAAAACGTCTGTGTAACTGAATGATTAGTGCCACAGAACAGTTACAGCATATGTTGTGAAAAAGTTGCATCCCTTTTCAGATGTGGATTCAACTCCTACCATGGATTGCACTTACATTGCACTCAGACACATTACTACTATAGTTAAGCAAATCCAACACTTATTAACATTCTTAATCCATTTAAAGTTCTCTCAGTGTCTTTTAAAATGTTTTAATGTCTCTAGTTTTCATTATTATATAATTTCTGTTTATGTTCTCTTTCATTACATTATGTTAAATGGTAAATGGAGCTTATTTATATAGCGCTTTCCAGCCCCCTATGAGGGGCCCCAAAGCGCTTTACAATACCAACCATCCACCCATTCATACAAACATTCATACACCGGTAGCGGCAGACTGCCATGCAAGGCGCTTTCCAGTCCTACCGGGAGCAACTCGGGGTTAAGTGTCTTGCCCAGGGACACAACGACACATGGTGTGGGGAACCGGGATTCGAACCTCCAACCTTCCGATCGGGGGATGACTGCCATTACCACTACGCCACGGCCGCCCCGTATGAGTGAATGTCACAGTTTGAAGAATTATTGAATAGGTTAGTTAGGCAATAACAACAGAGCTAATAATTGTACACATTCTCAGTCTTAAAAATTATTTAATAATCTATTTTTACTGATAATATATATATATATAATATATATGTCACATTTATCATCTGTGTATGTTTCCATACAAGACAAAATTAGTCTCTGCATTTAACCCAACCACCACCAGGTGGGGCAGTGGGCAGCTATTGAAAGCGCCCGGGGGGCAATTTGGGGGTGAGATGTGCCGCCCATAGACACCACAAGGTATGCCGTGACTGGGGTTCGAACCTGGGTCCTTCGGGTCCCAAGTCGGTTCCCCTACCTCTACACCATCTTGGCCTCCTATACTGATAAACCTGTTTTTTGTTTAGGAGCCTCCCTGCAGTCTGTCCAGAAAGTCTCCACTGGAGGAGCTTTTTGCTGAGGAAGAGGCGCAACATAATTTCACAGCTCCATGCCCATGAAGAAACAAATGGAGAGAGGGCTGCAGATGTACCAGGACTTCCCACCAGCCGTTCTGTCCTGGTGGTGGAACCAGGTTAGCCCATCAGTGGGAGCTCAGTAACATGACTGCAGCATCAGACACTGGACAATATTATATGTATAATAATAATAATATATGTTGGTGAGTCCTCCATGTTGGCTCTAATCTGCCTTGTGAGAAATTCATTGTAACAAAAAGGAAAAAGTTCATAGCATTAAATTCAAACAGAAGTTCAAATAATTCTATCCTGAAAGAACTCTGGCTAACTACTGTAGCTCTTTTATAACATGGAGTTAAACTCAAAGAAGTCTCCTCAGATAAATAGTGTTACCATTATTTTTTTATTAAAGTTTCTCTTAACTTATTATTTTTATATTAAAGTTTCTGTTAACTTATTATTTTTATATTTGATTGTTTCTGTTCAGTGCCCTGAGACAACTTCTGTTGTGACTTGGAGCTATACAGTATAAATAAACTGAACTGAATTGAATTGACATGTCTTTTTTTAACCCCACCTACAAAAAGTATCGGAATCGAGAATCGAAAAGAATCGGAGTTGAAAGGAAGAATCGGAATCGGAACCAGAATCGCTCAAATTCAAACAATGCCCAACCCTAGTCACCACAGAGCCGAATCTTCTCTTTTTCCTCCTCTAGAACAAGAAGAGGGGATGACAAGATCTCCACTACCTGGCCGTAGCGTTCCTAGGTCTGGATGGGTTCGGTCCGGAATCCGTCCCACCCAATCACAGGCTCCACCAGGGACCACTTGTAGAACAGGTGAGTGAGTCTGAGAAGAACCCTGCCCGCTGTGTTCTAGTGTGGTCGTGTCGTACTGTCAGGATTTTCAGGCAGGACAGAAACGAACCTAATAGTTGCAGGAAGGGAACTCAAACTCGGCAAGTACAAAAAATAAATACTTTGTACTTAAATAATAAGAAATTAAAGAGCTGACATGGAAGCATAAACTTACAACAGGAAATAATCAGGACAGGACCAAGACAGTATCAGGACAGGATCAGGACAAGACCATACCTAACAACGACAAGACAAAGGACAAGACTCTCAGACAGACTATATATACACACAGACAAGACAGGATATAATTACAAACACCTGGGAACACAACGAGGAAATCAATTTAAACAAACTAGGCGACACAAGGGTGCACAGACAAGGGATACCCACTAGATGGTGCCATCCTTACACAATTTAGTTTTTGTTTGTTTTATTTCAACACTGCAGGTATGCTCACTGCCTCATTTCATGCTACTAGTGATATTTCAATGACATCACCAGAACAGCAGATCACTGCTTCAATTTTCATTCATTCATTCATTCATCCTTTGTTTATACAGGTTAGTCTCATTGAGCCTCGAGGACTCATTAACAAGAGAGACCTGTTTTAAACAAAGAACACAGATGAAGTACAGACAACAATAGACAATCATATAAAATCATTTAAAATGAAAAATTATTGGAAGAAAATTATTTTAAAAAAGAACAAAAAAAAAACTCCAGCTAGATTATAAGGCGGTGTAGAAAACTAAAAACAGGAACATGTCTGAATTGTTTTTTTCCATGAACTTAACATATGTTTGAAGACATTTAAGAGAGGTCAAGGACGAGAGCTTCAGATCTTTTTACAAGATATTCCAGGAAACAGGAGCAGGGTAGGAGAAGGCCCTTTTGCCAAGTTCAGGTCTCACTGAGGGGACACTGCATGTAATAATGTCCTGAGAGCACACGCTGTAGCTGCACTCACGCAGTGACATGTAGTAGGAGATGTAAGAACGTTAGTTACAGCCAGTGATGAATCTTAGCGCATCGTGATAGACATTGTCCAACATCTGCAGGACTCTTGTAGGAGCGTTCGTGTAAATAATGTCACCGTAGTCAGTGGAGGGAAGGAAAGTCACAGTAACAAGATGTTTCCAAGTGTTCAGAGTTAGACACAATCTATTTCTGAAAAAGAAACCCAGTTTAACTTTCAGTTTCTTTACAAAGTTTTTTTTTACATGGGGCTTAAAGGAGATAAATGGTAAATGGTAAATGGAGCTTATTTATATAGCGCTTTCCAGCCCCCTGTGAGGAGCCCCAAAGCGCTTTACAATACCAACCATCCACCCATTCATTCAGACATTCATACACCGGTAGTGGTAGCCTGCCTTGCAAGGCGCCATCCAGACCTACCGGGAGCAACTCGGGGTTAAGTGTCTTGCCCAGGGACACAACGACACATGGTGGGCGGACGCGTGATTCGAACCTCCAACCTTCCGATCGGGGGTCGACTGCCATTACCACTGTGCCACGATGTGAATCGACCAAATTACCCAACTATTTATAAAAATCAACAAACTCAATAGCACCATGGTGGCGCAGTTGGTAGGGCTGCTGCTTCTTAGCAAGTAGGTTACCCTGGTTTAAATCCCAGCTGGGGGCTTTTCTGGGTGGAGTTTGCATGTTCTCTCCATGCGCCTCCGATCTACAACACCCAGGTTGAGCGCGTCCCGCACACAACAACGACAGCAGGTCTTCTTCTTCTCTCATAGCTTCTTCATTCGGCTTCTTCGTTTGGCTTCTTCATTCGGCTACTTCACAGCTTCTTCATTCAGCTACTTCATTCGGCTACTTCATTCGACCATGGCTCCTCTCTCACTGCTACTGCTTCAGATCTCCCTCTGCTTCTGTGGCTTGGATCTAATATAGAGGTAGCAACCACCCCATCTACTGTGTGCTTTAATTAAGCAACAGCTGCAGTCAATCAGCCTCCCAAAACCTTTAGACAACTCATCCCTCTGACCTAAATAAAAATGACATGCCCATGGCATGTAACAATCACAAACAGGAAATGCAACACTAAATACTACACAATAAGCTCACCATGAGGCCAGCTTCTTAAAAACAAAACAAAAAACAA